>CABEEJ010006606.1:1818-38208 GCA_901482245.1 Timema douglasi | reverse complement strand
AATCACCCTACCATTACACATTAGCGTAAGCGCGTATAACCCGAACGGGTAGTAAGACGCGGTGCTAATAATAATAATAATATATTATGATCTCAGGTGAACACCCAACTATACAATTCCAGAGAAAAGGCTGAACTAAGTCAAGTGATAAATATTATGATTGAATACAACCTCAACTACGTACAGGAGAGGACACCGGAGGGCAGCTATGTCTACACTCTTGACCCGTAAGTTTCAAACATATCACCTTGATTAATTATAATCTTAATTGTGTCGCTGCGATCAGATAACCTGTGGTCTGATTCAAGGGTGTAAAAAGAGGGTAGGGTTCTTGAAGGGTTCCGAATTTGATGGAACTTACTTGGGGAGGTAGGTAGGGGGTTCATGTATATCTATGAAAAATTTTACTGTCTAAAGGTATATTAACATTTTCTAGCGGACCCCCCTCCCTAAAATAAACTTTCATTCTATACCCTTGCACGAGTACAAATAGGAATAAAATGGTAGTTGATGACTATATATGTATATATACATATAAAGGTGGAATGGAACAAAACCTGAGTCAGAGTTAGCATTTTTGAAGTTTTTATATTAAAAAAACAGTTTTTTGTTCTAAATAAATAAAATATTATTTCAATAAAAACATTTAGTTTAATTTTATATTTATATAAATCTCAACCGTAAATAATTCCTGGATAGCTCAGTAGTTAAAGCATTGGCATACGAAGCCTAAGGTCCCGGGTTCGATTCTTGTTTCCATGTGTCTTTTTCAACTTAAAGAAAATAATCAAATATTTGTCGTGAACATAATTGCATTTGACCAGGGACTTTTTAAATGAAAAGAAAAAAAGTCCTGGTCACATAATGCAATGCTCAAGAAATATACATAGCAACAGTTGAGATTATATCATATGTACAAAATTAAACTAAATGTTTCTACTGAATAAATATTTTATTTATTATAGCCACTAAAATATGTTTTTTTTATAAAAACTACAAGAATGTGAACCTTGACTCAGATTTATTTCCACCTCCCCTCAAGGACCTTTAACCGTAGTCGAGATCATTGGGCATTGAAATTCAGATGCTGGCCGATATCTCTTTCTGAGGCACCAAACAGTTACATTGTTACCTGCTTCGGTGGTTGAATTGTCAAAGGCTGCACTATCGCAATAGACTAGTCTGCCGATGATAGGGAGATCAGGGTTTGAATTCAACCTTATTCATTCCTAACACCTCACCATAATTATTACATATGCATATAAACTAAACAGGTGATGTGCCGCGAGAGTTTGGGGGAAGATAAAAAAAAGTGAGAAAACATTTGAGGAACTAAAATAAATCTTTTTAAATCAATGATCAACTTATGGTTAGCTACTATTTGACTTCCAAGCACAATCATAATATTTAATTATTTTAATAATAAAGTCTCTCTGAAAAACAACAACAACAACTGACAGCGTGTTTTGACAATTTTAGCACCTTGTTCAGTGTCTCGTGAGTTGAAAGGGATAAAATTGCCGATCTATTGTTTGGTTACTGTCTCTATCCCAACATTAAGTTAGGTTAGTCGACTACTTACAGCAAATGCTTGTAGAGTAAGGCGCTGTCCTACTACTATTGTGAGTGATCGGGGGCGCTTATGCGATCCATCTGATTGTCAAGATCTGTCATACCGGCGCTTCACTGGCTGAAAGGTCTAAGGTGTCACTTTTTGTTAGACTGGTCTGCTGATGATGAGGAGGAGATGGGGGTTTGAATCCAGGTTGGTTGTTCCTAAATGGTTTCTCAATTCCTTGCACGCAAACGCGGGTAGATTACCTCTACAATGCTTTCTTTCTTATCACTACCCAATTTGAGTAATTATCATGTATGTATATAACTTGAACAGGTAGTAGGNATTGACAGTTTCTGCTTTCTATGTACGTGTTTAGAGAAATGCGTATCGTACCTCAAACCTGACCAGCGTAAAATCATCCGTAAGTGTCATCCTGAGGATGAACCGTTCAAACTGGTCACTCGTAAAGGGATGTTTCCCTATGACTATATAGATTCATTCGAGTGATTGAACGAGACTCAGTTACCGAGCAAGGTTACATTTTACACCGCGCTCACGGATAGTCATATCTCTGTCTCTTATACCCAGGAACATTGAGTACTTGTGCTGCTACCCTGGCATGAAGTCCACGAGGGTGTTAAGCTATGGTGGCAAGCAACTAGTGGCCCATGAGCTGGAGCTGGAGAAGTTGCGTCGAGCCTGGGAGAAACTTGACATCACAAACAACGCCCCTGATAGCATGGACACTGGGGAAAGTGAGCAGCGAGCCAGTCTGGAACCAATCAGGACTAGTAGAAGCACCGAAGGACCACGCAAAGACGTAATGATCAATAAAATTACCAATACACAGCTCCTGCCAAACCATCTGCAGACACTCGTTCCTAAAGTTGTCACTCCTGATAAGGTTCCGGTGAGTATTGAACCAGTTTTATTTCCTTTTGTGTAAAATTTTGCGGTGCTGAAATTAACTTGCAGCTCATACATATAGAAATACATTAATTTATTTTGGCACTAAATCTTATTTAAATGCCTACTTTCAATTTTTACTTTATCAAATAAAGGAAATGTACATAATGTCTGGTGATACTGATGAAACTCAATCTTGAGATTTTATACTAAAGTAAACTAAAATTTTTATCTGCCCATGATTCTTAAAAGTTATTTTTGGCATACCTTCTGTATATTCACTTCTATAAATGCTAGTCTGTTTGGATGATTTTCTTCAAACTTGATATCTATGGACATTGGACAATCCCATAATAGCTCGCTGCATGGAGAGTAATAACACTAAAAGTGCACATATTAAGGGCACTTTTGTCAAAGTAACAAACATAAAAATTAGATTTGTTTGAAAACACCTTCAATGGTTTTGATTAAATTACACTCATTTATTGAGGGCAGGGTAAAAAAAATAATCTAATAATCATAAAATAATCAAATTAAAGTAATAATCATTATATGTCTTAAAACAGCAAGATGTTTTCCATATTTAAAACACACACTACTGCTCTAGTTCATAAACTGTACAAACAATTTTTGTATTAAAGCAGTATTTTTGTTATAGAATTGTTTCAAAGATTTAAATTTAATTTCATTGATTAGGGTTACCCTACAAAAAAATAACATTTCTACTTTTTATTAACTCTTGTAACAAGTATTCTTAAAGCAAATAAATATTTAATCGCTATAACATTATTTAAATAGAAGATATAACTGAATTATTTATTTTTTAATCACAGGTATACTGGTAAAAAAAGAGATAAAAGTGTTAGAAAAATATACATAAACATTACTCATAAATATAATATATTGGTAAGCTTTAACAGGCAAATTCAAATATTTGAGTGGCAATGCATTTGAACAAAACTAAGTTTTCAATGTTGTTATCAACACAAACATAATTTTAATTTCTATTAAATCTTCACTTTCTGGTCAGTTGCAGATTTTAAGTCTCTCTCAAGTAGGCCTACTTAATATTTTTACTCTTCGCATCTCAATTGCCATCTTGGGTCTACACACTTAACTACCATAGTAGAGTAGAGGGGATGATAGCATTTTAGAGAAAATTTACTCCACATCTGCATAGAGGCTGATACATTAAAAATGTGAAGAAAAAAAAATCAATTACTCAACTATTTAACTGTTTATATAAAACCACTAAATAACAGTTAAATATTTTCTATAGTGTCTTAATAAAATGTATTAACTCTACGACTCAAAAATATATTTATTATTCAATAGAGTTGAAAGGAGCCGTTTAGATAAATCAACGTGTGGTGGGTAAGCAGAGGCCACTAACAGGTTAATTACTCAAGGCTGTCTGTGGGTGATTTGGAAGTGCATGACACAAGTCAGCTGTAACAAAGAAAGTTGACAAACATCAGGAAGTTAGGTTGATGTGGTGCTCAGATTGAGGCCTTTCTAGAGACTCGGGATGGATATATGACGGCACGTTGGAAATGAAAATCAATGTGTCGAAAAACTCAGCATTCTCGATTGGGGCTCGGGTTCAAATCCCTAAAATTATAGCCAAACATAGAGCGTTGATAAATGTACAATCCGAAGAAAGGCTTTGCTTTCCCGTATCTGTATTCATGTGCCTCTTTGAACCGACGGGAAGACCGCAACGTTTGTCGTCGTATCCTAATTTTTGAGGCGTGCTGAAACTTGATGGAATCCCGCTCCCGTTCGAAATGAGATATATCTAACGCATCGAAAGGCTAAACGATATATCTGTTAATGTGTACAGCGCCAAACACGATGAAAGTGACGCTTATATTGACACTGCCGACAGCTCTAAAACACTAGTGATTGTTCCTGTAAACGTCAGTGCTAAGGAACGCGCCAGACATGTTCATTTATTCATGATAAGAGTGCATGGAATGGAAACTTTTCATTTCAACGAAATCAGAAATCTTTCTCGGTTAATAAACCCGCAATTAACGTTAACATCTAAGAAAGGACGTAGGTACGTTTGCGATCGATGTCTGACAGCTTTTCTGACCGAAAACAAACTTGCAAAGCATAAAGATACGTGCATAAAATTTGGTGCTGTAAGTAGTACATTCCCTCAAGGAGAGGATAAATTCCTCACGTTCTCACAGTATAAGCAGCAGGAGAAAACAGGATTTCTCATATATGTGAACCTGGAGAGCTTACTCATGCCGTTAGAGACGTGCGATCCCGACACGAATTTTTCTTATACTGAGAACGTACAGCGTCATGTCGCTTATTCTGTAGGAATGTACACTAAATGTAATTTTTGACGATAGTCTCTCCGAGTACCGCCGCTTCACTGGAGGAGATTGTACAGATCAATTCGTCGAGGTGCTCGTAGATACGGCAAAGTGCGCACTAGACTACTATAGTAGTATCGTTCCGATGCCTCCTAACACCCGCTCAAAGAGATGCTCATAATACGGCCTCTCATTGCCATACATGTGAAAAGCCTTACTGTAAAGATGATATTCGCGTTATGGATCATTGCCACTTGACGGAATTTTATCGTGGGAGTAGTCATGTGGGATTCAATATTAATTACAAGAACCTGATCCACCTGAGCGTAGTAATCCATAACGCGCGTCACTACGACAGTTTTTTCCTTCTTGAATCGCTTGTTGAACGTAGAAAGGCCAATGTGTTCACGGGAGAGAGCGTTCTCGTCAATCTAGGAAAAGTAAAGGTTATTGGAGAGACTATGGGGAGATTCAAAGTGATCATGAAATATATTCGGCACGGGTTTCGAGGGATCACGATTAAAATTATTGACAGTTTCTGCTTTCTATGTACGTGTTTAGAGAAATGCGTATCGTACCTCAAACCTGACCAGCGTAAAATCATCCGTAAGTGTCATCCTGAGGATGAACCGTTCAAACTGGTCACTCGTAAAGGGATGTTTCCCTATGACTATATAGATTCATTCGAGTGATTGAACGAGACTCAGTTACCGAGCAAGGTTACATTTTACACCGCGCTCACGGATAGTCATATCTCTCAGGTAGACTATGATCATGCGTGCGAGGTTTGGAGACTGTTCGAATGTGAAACTCTCTGGGACTACTCGAACCTCTACCTTTATATGGACGTGATGCTACAGGCTGACGTCTTTGAAAATTTTCGTAATCCCTGCATAAGAACGTATAGACTCGATCCCGGATGGTCCCTTACGGGCCCTAGTCTTGCATACCAAGCTCTGTTGAGAATAACCAGGGTATGGCTCGAATTAATCGATGATGTCGACATACATCAATTCATCGAGGGAGCTATTCGAGGAAGGGTATGTTTTGTGGATAATCGTCACTCTGTGGCGAATAATTAGTATATGGAGTAATTAGACCGTTCCAAGCCCGAGTCCTACCTCGTTTATCTAGACGTGAATGAACTCTATTCATTTAGCATGTTGTCCTCATTACCCTATGAAGGGTTCAGGTGGTTCGATGATGATGAAATTGGGTGATTGGATGTGCGAAACGTAGAGGACGACGCCGAGACGGAGTATATCTTGCAGGTAGATATTGCATATCCTAGATATGTACACCATGCTCATTCCGACTTGCCGTTCTGTCCCGAGAAAGGGATTCCACTCGTGGGGAAACATGAGGAATTGTTAACGACTTTATCAGATAAGAGTGGGTACGTCATTCACTGCCGAAATCTAAAGCTATGTTTGGCAAATTGATTCAAAATCTACGAGGAAGGACGTGAGACATTTCGAACTGGCTCTAATGGATGAACGCGGTTATAAGTTCAAGTAGGTAGGGATCGTTTTAACGTTGGTCATGAACTTGAAAGGTATTATTTACTTGTTGAATCTTAAACCTATCAACGGCACTCCTTTAGAGATGTCCAAAGATGACTCTATATCTTTCATGCTGGAAAAACACTTGACAACGCCTCAGATTTTACACGTCGAATTAGGTTTTACTTACGTTTAGATATAGTTAACCGTTTCTTAATCGTAAGAGACATTCGCACCTTGCAAAATGTCAACGAATGTAACGGAGGATATCATAAAAGCAAGTAAGATTATTAAATGAAAGTATAAGCAACTACGCGATTCTCAACACGAGTCCAAGTACGTCGTGAAGGAAACCTTCAAAACTATCACGGATCCTCTAAGAAAGATGGCAAAGGCGCTCGCCGAACCTGAACTGAAGTAGGAGGTGGAAGTCTCACCTGAGAGATTGGAAAACATACATTTATTGGAGACTTATCTTTATTCGTCTCAAGCACATTCTGATAAGACCTCTGGAGTACGTCATGAAGTTAACTTGACCAAGCTCGAAGATAGCCTTATCGTAATTGACGTGAGTTATGGCACAGTACTTCTTAACAATATGTTGGTACCGTATACCCGAGGGCTATTAGAACTACCCTTCAGAAGAGCACTCACGCATTATACTAAGGAAGATCTGAATGTATACAATTCCATGCTCGAAAAAACGAACTCGCATCGGTTGAGAAACGACCCGTACGCACGTGTAAGGATGCGCGCAGGATCGAAGTATTCGTTAATCATCAAACCCATGTTTGAAGAGGAGCTTGAGGGTAACGGTTTATACACGATGGAAAAAGGAAGAGAGATCTATTATACCTATTGGGACGAGCCCAACGAATTGGTCGATCGATTACGGCTTTTGCACTTATCTACCGGGGCTGGTCATTCCGCTCACGAGAACGAGATCCTTTCCATCATTGAGGAATTACTTGAGGCCGAAATCGTATAGAGACATTTATCTCATCCGTATTTTATCATAATCATGTCTACCATCAAGTGGGAGATAGCGCGTGAACTTCATCGTCCTGCAAGACGACGGTTTTCTCGAAGACATGTTAGCGTACGGGGGTGGAACAAATTCCTTCCGGCTGATTTGGTGGAGATGATACCCTACTCCAGATCAAATAAGCGTTTCAAGTATCTTCTCACTGTCATCGACGTGTATTCCAAAAGAGCTTGTGGGCTACACCTGTCAAGACTAAGACGGGGAAGAATGTTGGCACCGCAATGGCTCTCCTTCTTGACAAGGTGACTGGCAAAGGTTTACCTCCCGTACGTTATCTCCAAACGGATAATGTAACAGAATTTTACAACGCAGAGTTCAAAACACTCATGGCAAGAAAGAGGATCAATCACTATTCCACATTCAGCAACATCAAGGCTAGCGTCGTTGAATGATTTAATCGTACCCTCAAGAACATGATGTGGAGGAGGTTCACGGCCAAAGGATTGTATCAATGGATCGATATGATCGATTCGTTACAGGGCAACCGGACAATACACTCGACCATAAAGATGAAGCCTATAGACGTCAAGGACGACATACTTTTATATAGTCTATAAACTTCTCAAGATTTCGGATTCTACACCTAACCTGTTTAAAGTAGGTGATTAAGTTCGCGTCAGTAAGTATAAGGACGTTTTCTAAAAGGTTTATACCGTGAACTGGTCGACCGAACTGTTTAAAATACGTAATGTTAAGACTAAACCCAGGACCTTTCTACTCGAAGATATGAAAGGTAAGCCTATCACAGGAGGATTCTACAACAAGGAGCTCAGAAAGACTAGGTTTCTGGGTGTTTACCTTTTAGAGAAGATAATCAGACGTTCCGGAGATAGAGTATACGTCAAATGGTTAGGGTTTGACTCGACGCACAATTCGTGGATCGGTGCTAAGGATATAGTGTAGAAGGAGAGGGTGAACCACTCCTCCGACAGGGTTTTTTCTTCCTCCATCCTGAGCGTATAAAGGTGAACGTGAGCAGAGAGACGCATCACATTTGATATGTTTAGACAGTTGGGTAACTATCTGGTGGACATAAGCGGTATTAAGATCTCGAGCGGCAACTTAGAATACTACATCACGTAGGTTGACAAGGGCTACAGTGAGCGCTTCGATTCCTCTATACACTGGCTCAGTCGTCATAATCCCGATATGTGGGAAACGAATCAGTCTATAGAGAGCTGTTCTACATCATGTCCCGTCTACAATCTCAAGGAAGGGGATGAACCAGAAATTCTTCAGGAGAAAGACGCTTTGTGCATGGTGAAGAACCAGCTTGAGTGCGAGGAATACGATCGAATCAAGTGCATCTCTGAGCTCGAAAAGCACCTAACCTACAACGTTCGTCAATTAGAAGGAGATGAAGAGTTAAGTGAAGCGGAGTACGAGCCGAACATCATCACGCTTGACTATGTAGGAAGAGTCCGTCTTTGGTAAAAACTTTGGTGTGAGGTATAGGCGTCGCTTTAATGTTTCACAGCCTGGTCTGATATTTCTAGGAGATGACACGTACGAGTTATTCAAGTGGGGAAGTGTTCGTGCAGACTCTACATCTTCGCGCTAATCTGAGTCTGTCTTTGGCGCGAGTTATATTTAGACGATGACGGTGAAGCGTATGTTTACCGAAGAGAGAAATATTTTTTTTATAATCATTGTGTGCAAGATATGTATGTATTGTTAGACGATGACGGTGAAGCGTATGTGTTGACTGAAGATTATAATCATTGTACGAAATATATGTACGTATTGTTGGACGATGGCGGTGAAGCGTATATGTTGACTAAAATACTATATATTTTTAGAGAGAACGAGATTTTTTATAATCAGTGTACAGAATATATGTATGTGTCGTTGTAATCTTAAGAATACATGCGTCAAAAGAACAAGCTATACTATTTATTTAACCTTTATTCCAAAGTTCACTATCCCATTAATAAGATGAGAGAGAGAGAGAGAAAGAAGGCAATACTTATTAGAGTTAGGAGGTTACCTTTTAAGGCTATATTCCGAAAGATAGAGATTTTGTAATACTTATTGTATGGAAGATATATAATTATGTATTGTTATAATCTTAAGAATATACGCATAAAAAGAAGCTATACTATTTGACCTTAGTTCTTAAGTTGAAGATCCTAGTAAGAAATATGAAAGAGATTTTATAATAATCACTGTGCCGAAAATACATGTGTATTGTTATAAGCTTAAGTCTATACTCATTAAAAGAAACTATATTATTTAACCTTAGTTCCTAAGTTCATGATCCCATTAAGAAATATGAAAGAGAGAGAAAGGCGATACTTGGAAGGAACTTATTATATGTGTGCATCCTTTTAAGATCACAGAGGTATGAGTGCGGGTAAGGGGTATCCTTGAAAATCCCCCATCCCGCCTGAGCAAATCCGCGCGCGAGTTGCCGGCCCCTCCCAATTCATCCCCCCGAACCAACTCATGCCGCTAGCTCTCTATCGATAACCTTCTACGCACGCGCGCACACACACACACACACACACACACACACACACCCTCGAGATACCATTGTCCTGAAAACCGCGTGCATTCTAAAGGGTTTATAAGGAAAAATAAACCCTTTCCCCGCTTACCCCCTGAGATACCATGGACCTTTGTGTATCACTTATACCCTACTATTTACTCTTAGTGTAGCTGGTCTTACCAACCAAGTAAAACATTCCAAAGTTGTAAGTTTATGTTAAGTGTACTAACTCTTCTAATCTAAATTAGTTTCTAAGTTGCGTGTGCTGGCAGTGTCGTCTAGAGTCATTAAGGGCTAGGGACAAAATTTTTCTCGGGCCCCTTTCCATTATACTAATACACAACTAATCAAACCCCTTACAATCCTCAAAAAAAGAAACCTCAAAGACTGTGCATTTTTCAGAGATTATATTGTTATTTAAATAGCAAAACTAGTACATAATTATAAACAACCATTTAAAAAAAGTTATTCCAGAAGTTTCTTCCAAGACAACTTAGTAATCATCCAACTATGCACAATAATTTTTCAGAAATAAAACGAACATACATGTACATTTGCAACACCTATTTTGAATTGAAAAGTGATATGAAAAGACTTGAAATAAAAGACTTATCTTTGGATTCCTTTATATGTGTTTTATTTCTAAAGTTATCTTTTTTAAATCTAACGATTTAGTTACGACTTAACAACTTGGAATATTACTGAGTCATTTACAATTCGCCTTTCGAGCTTTTCTATCAGCAAACATTTGAATGATAGAGCCAAAAATCAATGTCTGTGAAAGTCTTGATTTAATAGATAGTGTTCCCAGATAAGTTAGTATTTGTTAACCTACTGTTGATTTCAAAAAGTTCTTTATTCTGCTAAGCACACTAAAATATCGTTCTGCTTGAGCAATAGAACTTGGGAGTGTGCAGAGCAATGCATTTGTATGTATTTGCAATATTGAGGGCTGTTATTTTGCTGAGCAGGCTTAGGGACTGCATAGTAGATTTAGAAACGTTTGTCACTTTAAGCTACTTGGTTTCTTCCGTTAGTTCACCAACATTCCAATAGCCTTAACTTTGTAACCTTTAATCTTGTTTATGGCTCACCCACTCAAGTTTAAATAGTGGTAATTAGTGTACTTAATTTAAATTTCGATTTACATAGCACTTTTCTTCCGTTTTGCTAAAACGTTTATATTTTCATCAACAATTAGAAGAAAAGATCTCGAATAAAAGCCGGGCCTCGAGGATTTCGCCCCTCTGTACCCCCCTATTGATGGGCCCGTGTGTGTGCGCACAACTATATATTCAAAGGCGGCAATTTGCACCCAAACATATTTTAACTAGAATTAAAGGTTTTAAATGATTTTTATGCACCGCATTTTACTACCTGTTCAGGCTAAGTGAATATGTACTAATTACTCTAATGAGTTAAGGATGAGGTAGATTGAATTTAGAGGAAGTGTACCCGCATTTGCATAACTGAAGAGTTGAAAATCATTTAAGAAAAACCACCTCCATTATACCCACATGGAATTCAAACCCTAATCTCCTTGTCATTGGTAGTCTGGTCTAATGGGATAGTGACACCTTAGACCATGCGGCCACTGAAGCAGGTAAATGTATTATTTTAATTTAGCTACTAAATGATAAGTATATACTGTACACACATTTAGTACATGAACAGTTAATTAACAACCCACACTGACTTATTTCTAGAATAAACACGATAATGGCACATCGGAGCATTACTTAATCACTTTGTTTAATATTGATCCCGGTCGTTTATCTTACTAAACTTTAGGGTGACCTGGCGGTCTAGGGGTAAGGTGTCAGACTTCTGTGCTGGCGGCCGGGGTTCAATCCTCGGTCCCGGCACAGATTTATCTGATTACCAAACCCTTCCTTCACCTCTGACAAAACATCTTGTGAATGTGGGGAATGCCAGGCCTCCACCGTGGTTCGGATTCCACGTTAAACTGTAGGTCCTTGATTTCATCTCACAATCACCCTACCACTACACATTAGCGTAAGTGCGTATAACCCGAACGGGTAGTAAGACGCGGTGCTAATAATAATAATACTAAACTTAACACTGCTATTATCTCAGGAGATTATTTAAAAACCCTATTAATAAAATTCACTTCCATCGTACCTGATTTGAGAAATTTCAGCCCTACCCACTTAGGTAGCCGCATGTCATCACTCTCGCAATAAACTGACCTGTCACTGATGGGGAGCTTGAGGTTTGAATCCCGGTTAGGTGTACTGATGGTGATTTTTCCTGAATGGTTTCCCTCTCTCACACAATTGCGGGTACGCCCCCTTTAAATTTGACCCAAAAAAAAGGCCCCTTGATTCAGAGTAAAGCACACTAACGAAAATATAACTTGAAACTAAATACTAGAGCTACGCGAAACTTGAAAATATCTTGCTTAGAAGAGAGAAAAAAATATCTTGATATCATCTCGAAAGTTAAAAACTAATCTCGAAAATTCGAGAGCTTGGAAGAAAAGAAATGCAAAAGCATATAACTGCTCTAAGAAATTTAAAAACAAAATACAGAATGTATTATCTTAATAATACCATGTGGACCCAAAAATAGGAAGCATTTCCCCCCGAAAAACAGCCATCATTAAGAAATGTTTTGGTTATAAATATTGTTATTCAATATCAAATTTTGACATAAGCTTTTAGACTGCAAAATTAAATTACAAATATTATACATTGCAGCTATCACTATTTTATTAATTTCATTTAAAATATGCATGAGCTATATCTCAAGTGTTTGAATGAACTATAAGATAATCCAAAGCGCCGGCCCAAATGTCAAAAGGAACTCTATAAACTATATATTTACTTTAATAGACATAATTTACATTTTTATACTTTCAAAGGAAGTTTTCTCGTCTCGATATCATCTTGTATTGAAAAAGTGATTCTCACACATCCCTACTAAATACCAACAATATTAAATCTTAGTAATAGGACAGATCTATTAACCAATAGTAAATTATTAACGGGTGACCTGGTGGTCTAGGGGTAAGGTGTCAGAATTCTATGCTGGTAGCCGGGGTTCAATCCTTGGTCCCGGCAAAGATTTAGCCTTCCTTCACCTCTTACAAGACGTCTTGTGAATGTGGGGAATGCCAGGCCTCCACCGTGGTTCGGACTCCACGTTAAACTGTAGGTCCTTCATTTCATCTCACAATCACCCTACCATTACACTTTAGCGTAAGTGCGTATAACCCGAACGGGTAGTAAGACGCGGTGATAATAATAATAGTAAATTATTTTGGCCCCACCCTGGGTCAAAAGTGGGCTCTTTGGACAAGTACTCTGCATTGCCTACCATTCGGCCATGGGGGCTTTGTGTGAGGTTTTGCATGGCCCTGCGCCGGTGTTTTCAGAAATATAGTAATAGTATTTGTACCTTAAGGGCCGATGTTTTGTGCCTGTTAATGATGTTTGTCGAGTGTAATGTTGTGTTAATTGTCGTGGGGGGAGGGGGGGGGGAGCCCATGCATAACATAGCAACACTCGACTGCGGCCAGACCAGTTGGAACACACTCTTTCATTCACATGGAAATAAGGAGGGAGGGAACAAAATATTACCATACTCCTTTCATCTTGCTTTATCGTGGGAGATGAAAAGTAAGAGGTTTTTTTTAAAAGTAGGAAATGAGATTTTATTTTAAATTCATACATCAGTGCCATAGCTTGTGATTGATGGCTTGTTGGAGATATTGCTGGAATTGTTAATCAAGTAAATCATTTGAATCAATCATTACATCAAGCTTTTAGTGATTTATACTTTTTACCAACTAGAGCTGTTACTTTATTAATAATGCAATTTCTATAAAATGTATAGTTCCACCCACTTAATCTAATAGAAATAAGATAACTTTGTCAATATGTCATTTGCTTATAACCATCCCTAATTATAATTTGTTTCCTTATTAAAATTATAAACAAAAGTTAAGTTAATAGTTGTTTTTAATTTCATCTCATTGTAGTCTAATTTTCATAGTAAGAGCCTTTTAAAAAATACATACTTTTTATGGCCAAAATTGATCAAATTTTATCATTCGATTTGTGTTATTTAAAATGTATTAATACTTTCTATCAAAATAGGTGGTCAGAGATAGCATGACTTAATGTATGAATACATGAAAGTAGATCTAGTAAATTTTGTAATTGTCATATAAGGCCCTTCCTATGCAAGAATTTAAACCCTGATCACCGCGTAAAGGACCGGCTACGCGAGCCGCACCGCACCCGCGCGGACGAATCGTCGAGAGAGAATTTCTCGGTCCGGACCGTGTGACCACCTACCACCGGAAATAAATGTTATTATTATTAGCACCACGTCTTACTACCCGTTCGGGTTATACGCACTTACGCTAATGTGTAATGGTAGGGTGATTGTGAGATGAAATGGAGGACCTACAGTTTAACGTGGAATCCGAACCACGGTGGAGGCCTGGCATTCCCCACATTCACAAGATGTCTTGTCAGAGGTGAAGGAAGGGTTTGGTAATCAGATAAATCTGTGCCGGGACCGAGGATTGAACCCCGGCCACCAGCATAGAAGTCCGACACCTTACCCCTAGACCACCAGGTCACCGAAATAAATGTTCGGGAGCTTCCGAACTTTGTCTTCATGCTAACCCCTAAGGATATATAAGGATGAGTGAAACAATGATTTTACGATATGGGGGATCACAGTGACCTTGATTTTAAAAGAGCAGTGATTATTCACAGTGATTGGCAGTCACTGTGTCAGCCCTTGTAAAACTAGGCATTATATTTCACAGCCGTGTCACGTGTGACGCTGTAGTCATTGTTTCCAACATTACGTACGATAAAAATATTATTATATACAACAACTTATTGAACAACAAACATTCTAATTAATTGTTAGCTAACTTAAAAACTTAACTATTCTTCGTAAATTAATAGCTAACTTAATTTTATGAAAATAGATGAAAACCTATGAAGTAAAAATAAAAATACAAACTTATTTTATAATAGAACTCGGTCTATAAAGAATATAAAAGTGATTTTCTTTTTTTTAGTTACAATAACCTTATGCTTGGTTTAATAAAGTGAATTAGTTAAAAATCTTATGCCATGTTATTGTAAATTTGTCAGCATAAATACCTCTTGAATCGCAGGGGGCTGTGTTATCTGATAGCTCGTGATATTAATTGAATATGTAACTGATGATTCCCACATTTCCATCACAGACTCTGCCTTAAAATGATGTGTGAAGAATTACCTTAGGCACGGTCCGACTCCTGGATAGTTTAGTGGTTATAGCATTGGTGTACTAATCCAACGGTCTCGGGTTCGATTCTCATGTCCAGGTGTCACTTCAATTTAAAATACACACATATATGCATTAGTGTGACAATTATAAATCTTCTCAAATTTTAATTATAATTTGTCAAGTGGAAAGTTGCACTTTCCATGGTTTTTGGTCCAAATCCCGATGAGCTAGTTTAATTTGGGCTACTGCAACTACTTTAAACTAAAATAAAACCATTCATTCAATTGTAAACGACTGTTTTTATGATATATTAATCAAAATCTCCAGTGAATAAGTTTGAAACTGCTCAGAATACGTGATTTGTGAAGATATACGGACCATTAAATGTAAAATTGTTTTGGTTTCTCGGTTCTGTTTATAAACAATGTCGTTAGCCAAACTTGAAAACATATTTTTAGGGTATACTTACTGAATGTTAGCTTTATAATATTACACAAGTAGTGGGTGGAGAATCATTTTACAAACTTAAATACATTTACTCCCAGCTATTGTCTAACGGCAGTAGAAAGTAGAAACTGATATTAATGGTGGACTGAATGACGACATCATAATCGATAATGTAGCTGAAATGGCGTTAGAATTAAATATACTCATAGAACTATATTAAATACTTTACCTCGCCCAATACATGTATTGTTATATAGAGATTACACTGAAACATATCGTCAATAGTATTTATGAATGTATATTAAAGTTTGTTATATTCATAATCCTCGCTTGTAACCGGCCACTCCACCTTGACTCCCACCCTATACCGCTTGTAACCTGCCACTCCACCTTGACTCCCACCCTATACCGCTTGTAACCTGCCACTCCACGTTGACTCCTCACCCTATACTGCTTGTAACCTGCCACCCTATACCGCTTGTAACCTGCCACTCCACGTTGACTCCCACCCTATACTGCTTGTAACCGGCCACTCCACCTTGACTCCCACCCTATACCGCTTGTAACATTGAAATACGTAGATAATATTTTCCCACCATTCAAATTATCCTCTTCTTAACAGTCATGACTTGACTTATCATTAGTCAAATTTATGAACATTTATATTTCATTGCTCTGAAATTCAATCTTTATTGTTTTATAAATGGCCATTCCTTCTAAAAAACCTAGGTAATTGTGTGTTGATAAAATGTCACCAATCTTGAAATGGTTGTTAAGAAATTATAAGTAAGTATAAAGCACAAACACACTGGGACGGGTATTAAACTTTTTCAGAAAGATTAAAATGGGTCTGCTTCTAGTTTACTTACTCTTCATCATGATGTCTTGCACCTATTGTCAGCTTTTATGGACAAACTTAGCAAATTGATCTAAAAGCAAAATACGACGATTACTGTACCAGACTCAGCAAACTTTAAACAACATACAATATATAAACACTGCATTTGATTTGGTTTGGCTGAAGTATAAATACAACAAAATAACCTCTACGAACATTGCTCATTTAGCAACTTTATGCTGAACCGGGTGCACTCAAATTGCGGAATAAAGTATAACTGTCAGCACAGATTTATATGATTCTCAAACCCTTCCTTCACCTCTGAGAAGATGTGTATTACAACTTGTGAATGTGGGCTATTCCAGGCCTCCACCGTAGTTCGTATCCCACGTTAAACTGTAGTGTCCTCCATTTCATCTCACAATCATCCTACCATTACACATTAGCGTAAGTGCGTATAGCCCGAACGGGTAGTAAGACGCGGTGCTAGTAATAATAATAATAATTAGAGCACACTCGAATTGCAGAATAAAGTATACAGGTCCTGTCAGCTAGTGTACGTTAATTTTAGAATAAGTTGTAATATCATTCAACCGCTATCCCCTAACCGAACCTAAACTAACCTAACCTCCATTTTACATTTTGAACAAAGTTATTATGAATTTAATTTTTACTTCGTAGTTCGTGTAAGGGATGAGGTTACTTTCATTATTTGATAAACTTGAAATAATTAATTTTTGATGGGTTTGGAGGTACCTTTAAATATATTTGATTCTTTCAAATGCAATGCAAGAGCGGAGTCTAATTAGGCTACAAAAAGAATTAAACCTAAGTAAATACTCTGATTATTAGAAGTAACTATTTCACCATGACCACATAAAGCTAATTCAAAAGCACCTCAACATTTAAGATACATAATTAAGTGACATAATAATATGTATTAGTTTGTTGTTAATGTTTCCGCTGCGATTTTGTTTTGGTTGGAAATACTCACTATTTGACTGCTGCCAAATTTATATGGGTGAGTGATAAGTTGATAACATGTGTTTCTTCACTCTTTCTGATAAATATTTTAAATCGGCAACACCACCTTTAATCCACGTAGAAGATTCATCCTTTGAAAACATACAAAAACTAAGTCTCTTATTAAAATGCACTGCACATAATTGAATTAATTCAAGATTCATTTTTAAAACACTCGAACCATTGATGGCGCCCTCACCCCCTTACTCTGCCGTGAACTTGGGGAACATTCAATATCTTGCTCCGATCGACAAGATATTTTTGTTCAAAGTTTTTGCGCAACAATTTTAGATGTCATAATTTAAAAAAAAAATCTTACATAAAGTTTTTTTTTTTTTAATATTTCCCTTGTTTATATAACTTGGTGTCTTAGGTGGGAGGTCATATGCCCTTTAGGACAAGCCAACATTGGTATTAACATACAAAATATGTGCATGAATATGTAGCAAAATCAGTTAAAATATGTAACATTGAATAAACCTTATTTATCTTTGTTAATAATACATATATTATTTTACTGAAATTTAATTTTATTGCTGAAAATTTCTGAATGAAGTAATGGAAAAACACTTTTCTAAATATACACACATACAACTAATTTTTTTTAACATGTTGTATTGCATTACTAGTTTGTTTTACCCAACTTAAATTCCCTATTAATTAAATACTTAAAATTAATGGGATTATTTAGTAATCATACAAACACCTCAACCTTTCATTGAAACCAACACTGGTGCCTACTTTTTGAAAACAGATTTTTTGTCCGACGTTAAATGTTTGATCTCGACATGCTAGTTTTAATATAACACTTATGTACATAGACATGGTTGGTCTAATTTGCTTTTCAAAATATTGTTCTATTATTGCGACAGATTTCAAATTACATTTTCTTGATTGATTTTGAGTTCTATTTTGGTCATTTGTTCTTTGCCTTACCTTTTTAAATCCATTTCTTTACTCCGGCAAAAAAAATAATGGAAAAATGAGCTAATCAGATACAAGAATTATTGTTTTTACAGATCGTTGACTTGTGTTTACAAACTGACACACTAGGCTGGAAATGCCGCATTCTCTCCCTTTTACAGCATGAGATACATTAGGGCAAGGGTAATCCTTTCTGACGAGACACCATACCTGTCTTGGACTTTGCTCACTGCTATACCTTCACTGGCTACATTCCTATATTAAAGTACACGTTGCTTGAAAATTTATGACGCTTCATTAGACATAAAACTCAAACCATAATTTTAAAACCCCTCAAAATATGTGGCATTCAGTGAAATGTGAGAAAATATGTAAAATTAAACTTGAAATACATTCCCAAACAAGCTAATTCGCTGACATTTCGCTATTAACAGTTCTAACTGGCAGTATTAAAATTATGTAATACATAAAAATACGGGCTCTACCCATAAGATAAAGTAAAACTGTCACCTTTCAAGGAGAATGGAGTTTACTTGACAATCTAGTGAAGCATCCACTTCATCTAGAATGTAAGCCTTAATTTTAAAAATGTACTAGCCTAATTATCAAAACATTGTGTTTTTATTTACATAGGGCTAATATGATAGTTTATATTCGCTGCACAGCCCATTACCCTTAGTTAAGCCTGTAAGATTGCAATCTTACCTTGACAAATTACACTATGGCCCTATCTTAATAAGCTACTCTAATGTGATCAGTCGAGGTAAAACGGTTATCTTTTAGAGTAAACGAAGTGAACATGACAGTTATACTGAGGTGACCTGGTGGACTAGGGGTAAGGTGTCAGACTTCTATGCTGGCGTCCAGGGTTCAATCCTCGGTCCCGGCACATATTTATCTGATTACCAAACCCTTCCTTCACCTCTGACAAGACATCTTGTGAATGTGGGGAATGCCAGGCCTCCACCGTGGTTTGGATTCCACGTTAAACTGTAGGTCCTCCATTTCATCTCACAATCACCCTACCATTACACATTAGCGTAAGTGTGTATAACCCGAACGGGTAGTAAGACGCGGTGCTAATAATAATAATAATAATAATAATAATAATAATAATAATGACACTTACAATTTAACTAACCTTACTCCCACCCCAGAATAAACCGCAGTGCATTTGACTCAAGTGATGTGATTTGGTTGTTTTTTTCAATCCAATTGCTTTATTTAAATTTTTTTAAACTTGTCAACGAACGCTGTATTTTCTTGTTATTCCGTCTGTTTCGTGAACGTTGCTACTTTCATTTCACAGCCACATACTCAAATTCAGTTTGAAGACATTATTTTAGTAATGTTCACTCCCCCTCCCCCCACCCCCACACTGTTAACCCGGAGCGCAGCGTCCAAGAACCGTAACACCGCTTGATAAAAGGCTCGAGGAATTCTATCCGCCGCGCCGGACGGGAAGGCCACTAAATTATTTTTCCAATATCTGGTGTCTTGAATGGGAGGACATTAATATCCTCCCGAGTTCCTTCCAGCGATATAAATGCTGCAAGGAGATTTACAGCGAAACTTGAAGCTAAGAGAGTACTTAAAGCTTTTACATTCGGTTTTTTGTTGTTGTTGTTGTGGGTTAAAAGGGAATCACTTTATTATGTGGTGGAAAGTAAGGGGGAGGGGTGGCCGGCCGACCAAATCCAAAGATGGGATTGTATAAAGAAGGAAGAGAGTGTGTGTGTCTGTACACACACAGAGAATAGCGATTCATTTATCACAAGTGGCGGAGGGGTAACAGATTGCATGGGAGGGAGAGTTTTTTTTAGGGTGTGTGTGTGTGTGTGTGTGTGTGTGTGTAAGTGATCCATTCAGCCATTGTAGAGCGAAGGGTGTTTTTGTGTGCAGGAGAGCTGGAAGCTAAAACTGTGTAATAACCTAGAACAAAAGAAGATGAGTGAATTTCTCAAGGACGGGGTTGTTAAAGGAGGGTGGTGGTCTCAGTTGATACAATTTCACCTCCCCTCCTCTTGGGCTGCGTGCAATAGTGGGCTAACAACCTACCAAAGAGGAACGGGGCTAGTGGTATTTTGGGTGCCTCCTTAAATGCAAACAAATTACAACAATTTGTGTTTTATTTATTTTTATTGAAATAATATTTAAACCATGTATATAAAAATAGCTAAATAAATTGTTTCCATTATTTTATTATTATTATTATTATTATTATTATTATTATTAGCACCACATCTTACTACCCGTTCGGGTTATACGCACTTACGCTGATGTGTAATGGTAGGGTGATTGTGAGATGAAATGGAGGACCTACAGTTTAACGTGGAATCCGAACCACGGTGGAGGCCTGGCATTCCCCACATTCACAAGATGTCTTGTCAGAGGTGAAGGAAAGGTTTGGTAATCAGATAAATCTGTGCCGGGACCGAGGATTGAACCCCGGCCGCCAGCACAGAAGTCCGACACCTTACGCCTAGACCACCAGGTCACCTAGAACCTTATTAAACTTTAATCCGAATTTCATAGAAAGAATATTATCTGACTCGACGGTACTTTCATCTTATAAAATAACACTGATATTAGAGTATGATGATATCAATTTTGGTCACAAAACATTATGTTTGTATTTTCTGAACGGCCCTACATGTGAAAATTAGACTGTACACTACATTGTTAATAAACCTCTAAACACATGTTTGGGATATCAGTGGATAATACACCTCGTATACCCCTGCGTCTGGAAGTTGTGATGGAGATATATTTGAAGATTCTTAAGGGCACCCATTCTTACCGCCCTCCCCCTTTGCAGGTGACCTTGGGGGAAAAGAGACAATAATTAGAGGTCTATGCCAATGGTATTCAACCTCCAAATTTGTCGGTGTATAATTAGAGCTATAGACCTATATCTAGGAGAGAGAGAGAGAGAATGTCACGCCCCAAGCGCATGTCCTTATATCCGGCTCTCGTATATCTAACTGTAAATATGGCTCTGGTGTTTCACTGTTTAAAATTAAATAATATACATATTTGTAATTTTTATTTACTCCCTAATAGGTCTTTGCGTACCCAACGTAGAATGCCACTGGTATAAAGGACCCAAGTTTAAGGGGGAAGGGGACGCGAGTTTATGGGTTTTGCTTAGCGAAAAAANAAAAAAAAAAAAAAAACTTTTAGCCAAAATAAATAAAACAAAATATTGCTTCAGTAGAAACATATAACTTAGTTTAATTTTCTTCGCGGGGTGATATCAATAGTTATTGAATGGCTGTCAATGTTGTCCTGGAATTTGATGACAACTTTTTCTCTTGATTATAAAGTTTGTCATCAAATGCTGCTATGCTCATAAGAGATATTCAACAACTGTTGAGGTCACCGTGTGAAAGAAAATTAAACTCTTTGTTTCTACCGGAGAAATAATATTTATTTTTGCCACAAATACTGCAAAAAACCACTTGCCTTTTCTCATGTCCCGTTCCATCCCACCTTAAGTTGATTGCGATAATCATATACAATCCTTGCCAGATCCAGTTGGGGGACTTCCATACAGCCTGACTTTTATAACTGTCAAATGGCGGACCTTCTTTAGAAGTGATGACTGATTTCAATCTAATTTTACATTTATTTCCAAACTAAATCGAAAGTAAAATGTTTGTTCGTCTCGAATGTTAAAGTCTACAATAAATAAGATATTTTTCTATCCAATCATTCGTTGGGCTTCTATGTTTGTTAACTTGATTGCAAAAGGAGAAGTTGTAAAGTTATTCATATGTTATAAAAAGAAAAGAAGGCAAAATGTGCTTCACATGAGGGCTATATCTGTATCTCCTCCAGTGCTGCCAACACAATAGCAGTGTTGACATGTCAATTCTGTGTCCGGACCCTCCCACACAATGTGACTATGGACTCAACAGAGCGCGGACAACAAACGGGCGAGTGGGGGCAAGAAGGGCCTATGAACCGTGTCATTGTTAGACGTCTTGACTCAAACGGTCGTCATAAATATAGCACAGAAATGTTTGTTGACCCATAATGCTTTGCAAAGCCAATTATCTTTTAGGGGATAAACAGAGCCTTCAGATTAAGGCGTTTCTGCAGTTTGCTACAAAGAGTTTAATTTTCTTCACTTAATGGTATCAACAGTTGTTGATTATCTTATCATGAGCATAGCTGCATTGGACGAGAAACTTTGTAACCGAAGAGAAAAAGGTATAACATTGTAGGGCCCCTTGGCAGATATTCACAAAATGTTGATGTCACCAGGTAAATAATATTATTAATATTTAGCACCGCGTCTTACTACCCTTTCGGATTATACGCTTTAAGTACTAATTACTCTAATGGATTAGGAATTGGGGAGGTTGAATTAGAGGAAGTGAACCCGCATTTGCGTGGAAGGAGAGTGGAAACCCATTTAGGAAAAACCACTCCCAGTTCACCCGACCGAGATTCGAACCTCGATCTCCCCGTCCTCAGCAGCCGAGCTTTAACACGACTAGCGCGTTAGCCAACTACGCCACAGAGGCGGGTTCACCAGGTAAAGGAAAGTTAACTTTAGGTTTCTACTGAAGCAATATTTGATTTATGTTGGCCAAAAAAAATAAGTTTAAAAAACCACCGTGAAATCATTGCCATTAACTCGTGTTTCTTACACTCTTACCTTAATGTGACGATGGATGTAAAGTAATTGTGTTGTGTAGTGAAACAAAACAACACAACGATATACACGCGCGCTTTCCATTCACCGAGCTATTTCAAACTTCCTCACAACAGTAAACGCAGCTGTATGATTGTATCTCAATTTGTAGGAGTAGATTGGTCGGGTCTACCGATGGCGGTCGAAGCTTTGAGGGCGGCTTTTCCAAAATAGCTCCCATTCGCCACAGGAGTGGTTGTGACTGACAAACAGCAGAAGATGTACAAACTGTTAAAAGAAAATCGCGATTGAAGACAAATTGTTCGTTGTAAGAGTTTTGACCGCCGAAGGTGACAAAAATGTTAACATGTGGCCTTACATTTTAATTTTTTCTCTTATTTGCGATATTTAACGTGCACTTTCTGAACCGACTGATTATATCAGCACGTGACTTATAATATCATCACGTGACTTATCATATCAGCACGTGACTTATAATATCATCACGTGACTTATCATATCAGCACGTTACTTATCATATCAGCACGTTACTTATCATATCAGCACGTTACTTATCATATCAGCACGTTACTTATCATATCAGCACACGACTTATCTAACGTAAATCTCGAACAGACACAACATCCATCCCTCGGCCGTTAAGGCATCTCGGTGAAAGGGGGAACCAACATTGGACCACGCGCTACTCTCGTGTTGGACTAGACTGCTGAAGGCATGAAGATAAAGGCTCGATCCAGGTCGGGTGCACTGAAGGTGGTTTTCCTAAATGTTGTTCCACTCCCGCGCAAATGCGGGTGCTCTTCCTCTCGACTAAAGCTTCCTTATCCCTAAACCATTAGTGTAATTAGTTTATTGGCGAACGGGTAAGTGATATGTGGTGCAAAAGAAATATATATATATTTCCTCTTACTACCCGTCCGAGAATACCGCATATCTACATTAATGAAATGGAGCACCTAGCCAGGGTTCGAATACCGACCTCACGCCACCGCCAACCCATAATTATTAGTAGTTAGACATTAAGCCCGCGTGCCCAATATTTCGGGTAATTCATTAAAAATATTACTATTTGGGATTGAGGGGGTCGGGTCTAACCCCCATAACACCCCCCTCCCCCTCTCTGTACTGCCCTTGTCACAACCTCCAAGTTAAACCGTGGTAGGGTCCAAAGTTGTAGTAAGTTAATTAATTATTCTTAGGGTGACCTGGTGGTCTAGGGGTAAGGTGTCAGACTTCTGTGCTGGCGGCCGGGGTTCAATCCTCGGTCCCGGCAAAGATTTATCTGATTACCAAACCCTTCCTTCACCTCTGACAGGACATCTTGTGAATGTGGGGAATGCCAGGCCTCCACCGTGGTTCGGATTCCACGTTAAACTGTAGGTCCTCCATTTCAACTCACAATCACCCTACCATTACACATTAGCGTAAGTGCGTATAACCCGAACGGGTAGTAAGACGCGGTGCTAAAAAAAACCCTACTTATTCAGGTTAAACTCATATATGAAAATTAATCTAACGGGGTAGGGATGAAGAAGGAAGTATTTTAGAGGTAATCTACCCGCATTTGCGTGGAAGGAGAGTGGGAAACTATTTATGAAAAACCTCCTACCGGGATTCGAACACCGATCTCCCCGTCATCAGCGGTCCGGTTTAATACGAGACTGATGCCTTAGACCCTGGTTGGACAACCCAGTCGCTAATTGCCACAAGTGGCGAAGTGGCCATGAGAGTGTGGCGAATTTGAGTTTGTCAGCTCTCACCGTAACCTGAACTTTTTCCTGATGGTGTGTGCTGGTTGTAACTTGATATTGAGTTGAATTGAGCTCAGACATTCAGCCAATATTTCTGCGTCTTGCGAGACAATAGGATTGTCAAATTTCCCATTAAATTGTCTTAAATTTTCAATCGGAATAGTTTTCATTATTTGCGTTTGAGGCAGTTGTAACCGAGTAGTCAAAAGTGAACATGTTTTGAACAATCTCGTTCAAACATTGTGTGTTTTAAATGTTCATTCGAGCAACCTAATTTCTTAATTTTTACACAGTGTGGCGAATTTCACTTGTAATTCGCCACACTTTTGGCCACATTTAAAAATACGTTGCCCACCTCTGACTGAGGCTTCTTTCGCACGTTCCGATTTTGCGATCGGCCGGCGAACGGGTAGCAGTCGGTTTGAACCTCGATGTTGGCCGGGCATGTCCACACAGGCCGGTATTCAGTCGCTCGACAGCCTCCTGAACGAACACACGTGCTGTGTGGCTGGCGGTCGAGTCGCTTATGAAAACGAGTGATATTGATGTAGATACTGAATTATTGATTTCTCTGATTGAATCACGGCCTGTGTTGTGGGGAAAAAAAACTTTAGAAAGTTATAAGAACAGTGCAATGATATTGGTTTGGATTACTATAAATTATATAAAAAGTCATGGATGAAGGTAATTTCTCCTTAAAGTAATATATGTAGAGTATCCTTTTAAGATTCATCCATGAAGAAACACGCGCTTCTAAGAAATAATGGGAAAAGGATTACACCTTTAAAATATATTTTTATACCATATTTCCTGTTAAAAGAACAACCGCGCTATTTCCTGTTAAAAGGAACAACTCCGCAGTATTTGGCAAAGACGCCAATTCCCTATACCAATAAGAAGCTAGCCTTCACAACACCTGTCACCAGGACTCTTTCTATTAGTTAGATTTTACACTGTTGGCGAGGGAAGAAAGATGCAAGGGGTATGTCATATATAAACAGTTTGTGCGTATCAGCCAGGCATCCAGGATACAAACATCTACACCAGGCATCTCCGCCCACGCACAAGTCAGTCAGAGCCACACACTGGCAGTCACAGTCTAACACATTATACAATAACTTACATTAATATCACAAGTGTGCATTAATATAAAGTATTTAATTGTAGTTTGTATAAGTGATTAACAGATGTCATTTAAATAAACCGTGTGTGAATAAACAGCCATCAACAGTTTTCTTTCTTACATTTATTAATTATACCGTTATAATTGGTGCTCGATCACGGAGCTATAGACAACCTAAATATCATCACAGCATTATTATATCAGGGAATTAATCCATAGTGTTTCAATCGACGCCCAAAGCGGGGCGATTGATTCTATAGTGTTACAACAGGAACAAGACCAAAAAAAAAAATTTCCCTATACCAATAAGAAGCTAGCCTTCACAACACCTGTCACCAGGACTCTTTCTATTAGTTAGATTTTACACTGTTGGCGAGGGAAGAAAGATGCAAGGGGTATGTCATATATAAACAGTTTGTGCGTATCAGCCAGGCATCCAGGATACAAACATCTACACCAGGCATCTCCGCCCACGCACAAGTCAGTCAGAGCCACACACTGGCAGTCACAGTCTAACACATTATACAATAACTTACATTAATATCACAAGTGTGCATTAATATAAAGTATTTAATTGTAGTTTGTATAAGTGATTAACAGATGTCATTTAAATAAACCGTGTGTGAATAAACAGCCATCAACAGTTTTCTTTCTTACATTTATTAATTATACCGTTATAATTGGTGCTCGATCACGGAGCTATAGACAACCTAAATATCATCACAGCATTATTATATCAGGGAATTAATCCATAGTGTTTCAATCGACGCCCAAAGCGGGGCGATTGATTCTATAGTGTTACAACAGGAACAAGACCAAAAAAAAAAATGCGTGGAGAGAAGTTTGTGTACATATAAAATAAATTATTCCGTATTATCTATCCATAAAATTTAGTTTATCTAGGGATTTGATTATTAGGTTTTGAGCTTAAGAACTAGCTTTGGGAGAAAAATAAATTGTAATAGGTGTAGAGGAGGTAAATAAGAGAAGTTAAGTTAGCTTTTACTAAAATACTTGCCGCCCGGCAAGAATCGGACAATTATCTTTGATTGGTTGTCGGACGGTGAAAGGCGCCTTAGACCATTCAGCCTGTGTACACCCGCCTCTCCACCCTCCTATTGTAATAGACGAACCTGTGCGGCCAGTAAGAGCGTGACTTGGCCCGCTGTTCCTCGCGGCTCGAGTACTGACCGTGTTAGTCGGAGCTGCCGCCGCCGAGCTATTGATATGTTAATACTGGGGGGGAGGGGGAGGAATGTTTACTTTCATATGAGTGCTTTAGAGAGACGCAATTGGCTGGAAGGAAACGGCCAATGGCAAGACGACACTTTTCTTGGCGTGTGTGTTTGTGTGGGAGTAATGTTTTACAGGCTCTTGGTCACGAGGTTAGGGAAAGTACCCTCCTGCAAATCAAACACAATACCCCTCCGCGCCCCCCTTCCCCCCTAACATTTGATTAACACGAGTGCAGAGTTCACAATAAGGGAGGTAAACTTCCATAATATGCTTCACCTTAAAGCGACCATTAGTAATGTATTTTACTATCTGTTGTTTAATATTATTTGACTATTTATTTTACGGGAATAGTACGCATAAAAGATGGGATAATTTATTTTTTTATGTAATATTTTGAAAAAAAAATTGCGTTGTTTTACTATTTATACAGACAAAAACAATAGAAAATTCCCAGTGGTGCCAAAATTAAGAGCGTTCATCATAGCAGGCCCAACTCGGCTCGCGCGAGGTATTATGGGAGCTAACGGGGGGAAAATGACACGATATGCCAGAAATGTGTGCAGTGTATTCATATTTGAAGGATTACTC
The DNA here is from genome assembly GCA_901482245.1 of Timema douglasi. Classification (NCBI taxonomy): domain Eukaryota; kingdom Metazoa; phylum Arthropoda; class Insecta; order Phasmatodea; family Timematidae; genus Timema; species Timema douglasi. The sequence goes on along the minus strand of CABEEJ010006606.1, from coordinate 10,527 downwards.
GAAATTTTCTGCGTTGACGATGGGAGACAATGCGACAAAGTTTATTGTTAATAACTACAGTATGTCCCTGTTACAACAAAATGAAGATTTGTGCACAGTGCTTAGCTGTGAAGCCATTCTAAAATGGTCAAAAATGGCCTTTTCAACGCAGTTTCCATCCAAATGTAACTTAATATTTCAACAATATTCTGTATAATGAATTAACTCGTTATTTTCATCCATGTTTAATGAGAAATGATCCACGTGCAATAATGGGGTGTATATTTACTATTTATAGAAGACAGAATCACAGAGTTGTTTAGTATGTGACGTACGCTCTTAATTTTGTAAAATAATTCTATATCATTTTTAAAAATTCAAAAATACTCACCTTTATCAAAGAAGAACGTACACATTAAAAATAATGTCACAAGATGGCACTAAAAGTATTTTAATGCGCGATAGTTAAAATATTTCTATAATTAAAGATGGATTAATAGTCAAGCTATCATATTTTATTAATTATGAGTATAGCTGCATCTAAATATATTATTTATATTGAAAAATGACACTCGGGCACGGGATTTGAACCCCGGACAATGTTCTAACCAGTAACCACTGATCTATCCAAAAGTCGTCCCATGTCCAGGGTCATTCCTCGCTCATCTGTAGCTGACGATTTGCGCACGTCCTTCACAGACTCTGCCTTAAAACATGAGTGAAGAATGACCATAAGCACGGGACGGCCCCTGGATAGCACAGTGGCAGGAGCATTAGCGTACTGAGCCAAAGATCCTGGGATCGATTCCCGTGTGCAGGTGTAATTTCGTAATTTAAAGAATATCTTTATAAATTATCCTAACCTAACAAAGCCTAACCTTCCTGGTGTCGACAACACTTTTTTCATGAAAGTCAAGGATTCTTAAATATCTTGCACAAAAATACTGTCTTTTAATTTTTTTAAACCATCTACAATTATTTTAAATATTAATTTTGTTATAATTGGAAATTTGTTTTGGTTTTTGTTTGTAAAAATGATAAAAATATTTTATTTCTCATATTAAGACATAGAAGAAAAAATAGAATCCCACTCTCTTTGTGTAATATTCCCACACGCTTACCTTGACGGATTAGGACCTTACACTATGATGCAGCTTATAAGATAGGGTCATAATGAAATCCAGGGGAACCCAAACTACGGTCCGCAGAATGGGTTTGTCCGGCCCGCGAATGCTTTGACAGAAAAAAATATTACAAATACCGAAATTACGGTACTCCTGTATGCAGACACAAAATAAGTACCATCATAAAAACAACACAATGCATTTCATTATCTCTTAACGAAAAAAATATTACGTTTATTAATTAATAGTTTTATATAAGCCCCCACATTGTATGCCACCCCGAGGGCTACACACTGTATGCCACCCCGAGGCCTACACACTGTATGCCACCCCGAGGCCTACACACAGTATGCCACCCCGAGGCCTACACACAGTATGCCACCCCGAGGCCTACACAATGTATGCCATCCCGAGGCCTACACGCTGTATGCCACCCCGAGGCCTACACGCTGTATGCCACCCCGAGGCCTACATGCTGTATGCCACCCCGAGGCCTACACACACTATGCCACCCCGAGCGTATAAGGGGCTAGAGACCTACACCTACTTTATTTTTTGTTGGGGAAATTGGGGAGAATCTACCTGAGGGGGCCCGTGATGAAGACTCCCAACAGAAGATGGCAAACATTTTTTTGGATCTTCAAATCACTTTTGAAGATATGATAGGGTTTGCAGAGGCTATGAATTTTATGAATCCATTAAACTACTAGCTTGGACATTGAAAGGGAACATGAAAATGGATTATTAATAATATTTTCATGGGTGGGGGCAGTTGAACCATCAATACACCTCCCTTTTGGTACAGTCCGGAAAGGGGCTGACTTCATTTCTGAGGGTGCCAAATAATAATTCTGGCCCTCTCCGCCTCCAAAACACCCTTTCTCCCCAGCCCCTCTAAAAAAAACACAAAAACAAACGAAAGCGTTATTACAGGCATATTCACAAGATTTGAGCGCCAACACTTCATATTGTTACGGATCATTTATGTTCGTGTCCCCTCCGCCCACAAACCCCTGAGAGGGGGCTACGGGGTGAAAAAGTGGAGCCAGTGGATTGTCATTCCAGCCCTCTGTCCCGGTGGAAATGGTGTGAATCGAGTTTCCATGCGATTATGAACTTGATATTCTGTGCTCACTACAATAGCTCGTTGATGTTACACCGGGAAAATGAGGGGGTGCATTAAGTTAAGTGTGTAAGTTGTATTTTTATACAGGGGGTGGGTTCGCAGCGCAGATGGGAGGGGATTCGCGTGAAAACGGGTTTTAAAAAAAACACATACTTATTTTTTGTGAGAAAAAAAAAGAAGTTTTGAAAATGGAATGGAGGGCGGAAGTAATTTGGCGCTGTATAAACTCGTTCCTTGAATGCGCGGAAGCACTTCTCAGTTTAGGGACGCCAACTTTTATTCGTTTGCTCGCCGATTTAAACCCATTTTCTCCGCGAGTTGAAAGCGAGGAGGTATATTTAAGTACATAAGAGCTGTGCAGCCAAGAACACAATGAATCTGTTCTCTGCTGGTTCCTGCCCTGTACGCTCGCTGGTTGATAGCAATAGACTCCACTGTTCTCTGCTAGTATCTGGATTGTACACTCGCTGGTTGATAGCAATAGACTCCACTGTTCTCTGCTAGTATCAGGTCTGTACGCTCGCTGGCTGATAGCAATAGACTCCACTGTTCTCTGCTAGTATCAGGTCTGTACGCTCGCTGGTTGATAGCAATAGACTCCAATGTTCTCTTCTGGTTCCTGGACTGTACACTCGCTGGTTGATAGCAATAGACCCCACTGTTCTCTGCTAGTATCAGGGCTGTACGCTCGCTGGCTGATAGCAATATACTTCATTGTTCTCTGCTGGTATCAGGGCTGTACGCTCGCTGGTTTGATAGCAATAGACTTCACTGTTCTCTGCTAGCATCAGGGCTGTACGCTCGCTGGTTGATAGCAATAGACTTCACTGTTCTCTGCTAGCATCAGGGCTGTACACTCGCTGGTTGATAGCAATATACTTCATTGTTCTCTGCTAGTATCAGGGCTGTACGCTCGCTGGTTGATAGCAATAGACTTCATTGTTCTCTGCTAGCATCAGGGCTGTACACTCGCGGGTTGATAGCAATAGACTCCAATGTTCTCTGCTAGTATCAGGACTGTACACTCGTTGGTTGATAGCAATAGACTCCACTGTTCTCTGATAGTTCATGGCAAGCGAAATTTCAAGTTTCCAGGCCCAGCGGTTGGGGAAATACAGTGATGAGTAAGTCATTGGGTTTTGCTTTTTATGAATAAATATGCCTTTTGGTCAGAATAATCTGTTAGAAAATCCAGATCAAACAATCTTTTTATACACCTTATAGGCCCTATTAGTTCACCGCCTCTGTCATCAAAATTTCTGATCGCATTTTCAGTCACTTAATAGAGACAGAATTTTAAATCTTTGTACATATTCCTAATTAGCGTGACAATGAAGTCTTAAAATTCGAGCAACCGTTCATACATATTCTATTTGAGTAGGCATAGATAAAAATTATATAAAAATTTATATATCATAAAGGTGACCTGGTGGTCTAGGGGTAAGGTGTCAGACTTCTGTGCTGGCGGCCGGGGTTCAATCCTCGGTCCCGGCACAGATTTATCCGATTACCAAACCCTTCCTTCACCTCTGACAAGACAACTTGTGAATGTGGGGAATGCCAGGCCTCCATCGTGGTTCGGATTCCACGTTAAACTGTAGGTCCCCCATTTCATCTCACAATCACCCTACCATTACACATTATCGTAAATGCGTATAACCCGAACGGGTAGTAAGACGCGGCGCTAATAATAATATAAATCATAAACTTATCATAAACTAAAAAGTTGAGATTTTTTTTTTCTTTACGCACACGATCGGTATTAGGTGAGAATATTAAATTATGAACAATTAGTAAATAAAAGCCAATGAACTATAAGGAATGGCATTTACTACTGGAACATAAAGAAAGTACACGAGTCTTACGGGATCCTCGGGGAAACTAACGAGGTGGGGCAGTTTAAATGTCCATGGTTTTCGTTGTAAATCTAATGAATTGTTTACTAATGTGTATGAATGAATTCTCTATTTGTTTATTTTAAACTTGGTTTTCCAGTGATTATTCCAATATATTATTTGTATCGCTATCAACATCTTGTAGCAAAGTCTGCAATTTATATTTGCAACTCAACCATAAATACTGTCTTTAAGATGTACCCGTAAACCCCTTGAGAAGGGTTTATTACCTTTTATGAATCGAGTCATCTTGACTAGAGTTATGCAACATCTAAAGACTGCCGTAAGGATGTCACTCTTAACCTAAGAAGACCTATCACTAAACATTTATGGAAGCTCGGGGATTTGATGTCCATACCCCAACGAGTGCCTTGGCTCGGTCCAGTCCCGGAATAAGAACACGTGATAATCAAGAGCCGGAATGGAAATACCACACACACTCACACACTCACCAACTCCTGAGTCCTCTTCCACACGGTGCGAGCCACTGGTTAGCCAGACCCGCCTCAGGGCCGCGCTAGTTTCGTGTTGAGCTAGACTGCCGAGGACGGGAACATCGAGGTTTGAATCTCGCTCAGGCGAACTGGGGGGGAGGTGTGTCCTAAATGGTTTTCCACTCTCCCTCTACGCAAATGCGGCTTCACTGTCTCTAAATTCAACCTTCCCAATTCATGATCCATTAGAGTAATTAGTACTTAAACGTATAACCCGAACAAGTAGTAAGACGCTGTGCTAAAGATATTGGCTAGCCATTAAGCCAGTGGCTGGCCTAACTGGATGTATACTGGACAACTACTGGGATCTTCTGTACTGATCTTTGTGTTTCACACGAGGTGGTCAGTAGCAGGCCTAACTGGATGTATACTGGACACCTGGGATCTTCTGTACTGATCTTTGTGTTTCACACGAGGTGGTCAGTGGCCGGCTACCGTTCAGTATCGTTGTGTTTAAACGTGAAAATGTTTGAAGAACGTATTCGTAAGTTAATAACATAATTTTCTTTGATACTGTCTGATGAATTATTAAATATTATATATGAGTACGCGAGGAATAGGTCAAGGAAGAGTGTGGACAAAAAAAAACCCATTCCATCGCGTCAGCCTTCGACTGTGCGGTCGCCATCTATTGGTGCTGACTTCTGCAAGTAGAGCCCTCAGGCCGTTAATCTGAGCTTTCTAGACCGGAGACGCTACTTTTTCATTGAAGTAGCTCCTCATTTGTCCTCACGAGGCCGAGTTGATCCCGTAATGGGTTGAACCCGGGACCTCTATCTGTATCCAGGAGCTCTGACCACTAGACCACAGAAATGGAGTGTGAACAAGGGAAAGTGTAATAACACTGACCATTCAACGCGCAGACACAACAATGCGTGAAGCTGTACGATCAAGATAAACATTGAAAATAACCCTGACACAAACCTCAAAATTCTGTCAGTCTTTTTCCGTGTATCGAACTGTCCGGTGGTCAGTAAAACAGCTCTTGGCCAACTCATACCGTGTAAACTAGGCATAAGTGGTCAAGGAGGCCAATTTATTGACAATAGGACCTTAGCTACAGCTCGGGTTGATGAGGGAGGTTTGGGGTTCTAATCCCGGCCAGATGCATCAGTGTTGGTTTCCCGCATGATTATTATTGCATACATGGCGACTACAGTAGCCTCATGACTTCTTTGGTGCTGACTGACAACTCACAGCTGACTTTCTGACAGTCAACATTTAGGTATATACCTAAATTTTGACTGTCAGAAGTGACAGCTGCTAAACATATGTTTTTGCAGATCATATGGTCCGGCGTAGGGATTCATAATTTGGTCTGGTAACTTTTCAAAGCCGTCAGCTATCAGCTGTTAGCTGTCAGTCAGCACCAAAGAAGTCACGAGGCTACTGTAGAAACGGAGAAAACCTGGAAAAGTCACAGTTCTTTGATGTGAGACAAAAACGGGGATATGTCAGGGAATTTAATAAATAATAAGAAAAAATCAGGGAATTTAAATCCCTGGCTAAATCTGCACCTTCACATTTAAACAAAAGTTAAAGATTTGGTTTCTTGGTGTAACAAAATGCATTGCCCAAAGGTGTTTTTCTAACATGAGATGATTGTACGTTATTTGTTTTATAACTTATTTACATAGCAACACAAATAATACTCAAAACATTTAGTACTAGAAAAACAACTTATAAGAATGTTGACTGGTAGCCTAGGGTTTTTCGAAAAAGACGTGATCAATAAACAAAAATATTCTTATCCACTAAGGCCATTAGCAGCAAGAGTGTTAAACCTATCAGTAATAGAAAGTCAAATATCATGTCAAATTGAGAAGTTTCCCTAGCACTCAACGAACCAACATACAATAATATTGCGTAGCACCTGTAAACTAGACTGTACCGGCTCGAGCGCGGGCGCGCCCGCTCGCTCGCTCCAGTCTGGCCGCCTCTCATTACAACCACTGAGTTTTATTTTATATTTTAGTCGCTCGTGCGCTCGCCCGCCCAGTCTGGCCGGCCCCTAAGAGTAATTATCATATATGGATATAACCTGAACAGTTAGTTAGACGCGGTGATAAAAAAAAAGTGTGTACAATCTGATTCGTGGCGTCACAACACAAGTAAATTGCAGACTTTAGCAGAAACACAATACCTCTCAAACGAGGGTAACTAAAACCGTCGGCCCCGTCTACATTTTGGAATGTAATAGAACTCTGGAAAGTATGTGAAAATACCTTTCCCGTTAAAATTGGTAGGCCCTTTCGCTCTCGCTCATAGAAATGTTCGTGTTATATAATCATTCGGTTCAGAAAGTGCATGTTAAATATCCCAAATAAATGAAAGAAAAAACTCATATTTAAATAATTTAAAATACAATAATTACCTATTAGGTGACCTGGTGTTCTAGGGGTAAGGTGTCGGACTTCTGTGCTGGGGGTCCGGGGTTCAATCCTCGGTCCCGGCATAGATTTATCTGATTACCAAACCCTTCCTTCACCTCTGACAAGACATCTTGTTAATGTGAGGAATGCCAGGCCTCCACCGTGGTTCGGATTCCACGTTAAACTGTAGGTCTTCCATTTCATCTCACAATCACCCTACCATTACACATTATAGTAAGTGCGTATAACCCGAACGGTTAGTAAGACGCGGTGCTAATAATAATAATACAATAATTACCTATTATTATGTGTTTTCACAAACTTTTATCCTTGATCATATAATTTCTTTATTGATTTAGTTGAGTACAGTAGGGTACGTATATTTGTTCCTGATTGGCCGAACGCAAATTACCGCACCTACACAAACGTAAGAGTACACCTTGGTTCGAATCCCGTGTATGTGAGTGACCCACGGGGCTATTCATCCATCATGCGGGAGGTGAAACATTACGACTGTGTAGCGGGGGAGGGGGAGGGGCGCCTGTATACAATGAGCCTGGTAAGTGCTGCTATTCACTTCACCACTTCCTGATTCCCCTCCCGCGTTTCCTCTTCCTCCCTCTTCGAGCGAACAAACACCATAGCAGTCTGATGTACATTCATGAGAGATTAGCCACGGTAAACTACGGGGGAATATGCCATTCATTTTAATGGGGGATATTTAAACGCTCCTTTTGGACGCAAGGCTCTTATTACCAGTACTCGATACAGAAACTATACCAGGATTCCTGTAGGAAGTGCGTCCTAGAAGGCCTTATTCCGTACCAGAATCCTACTGTATAGTAGTATTTTGGTAGGATAAAAGGCCTTCTTGAACGGACACCCTACTACCGATGTGGAAGACCTTTTATCCTACCAAAATACTACTATACAGAAGGATCCTGTTACAGAATAAGGCCTTCCAGATGTATCTTCCTGCCAAAACCAGAGAATGACTTAACCTAGGACAGCAACATTTAACACTAACATACGTTCCTAGACTATTGAATACCTCGGTAATAAATCACTCCGGATACCACCTATGTATGATGTATGACCATTACTCTAATGGGGTAGGGATTAGGAAGGAAACATTTTAGAGGTAATCTACCCGCATTTGCGTGGAAGTGGAGTGGAAAACAATTTAAGAATAACCACCCTCGGTACACACGACCGAGATTCGAACCCCGATCTCCCCGTCATCAGCAGGCAAGTTTGACACCAAAATGACTCCTTACATCATTTTGCCACTGAAGTGGGTATCATTATTGTTATTCATGCATTTAACTCAATGGGCACGCGGACTAAATGTCAGGTACATCTGTTATGGTTTTCCAATACCTAACCTAACACCCAACCTCCAAATTCATGTTCATATTATCCTCTCATCGACGTCTCGGCATACCAAAGGATCATATATCTTCAGGTTTCCCAACTAAAATGTTGTGTACACGCCTGTCTTCATCAATGCTCCATCCTGCATGCCTGGATTATCCTTATTAAGTTTGAGAATGACTACAAACCATGAAGTTCTTCAGATAACGTTTACCAAACTCTTTTTCTTTTATCACCGCGTCTTACTACCCGTTTGGGATACACGCTTACGTACTAATTATGCTAATAGTTTTTGGGATTAGGAAGGTTATATTTAGAAGTATACCCGCACTTGAGTGGAATTTG
>CABEEJ010006605.1:21263-38232 GCA_901482245.1 Timema douglasi | reverse complement strand
GTTCCAACTAAAAACACTACCGAACGGATCCCTGGTGACGTTCTATGTGTGACGAATCATTATGGCTATCGAATCACGCCAGTATATTATGGTGGTTATATGATATTTTTTTTAAACAGGGTCATTGAAACGTAACCAGCTGTTCTATAAGGTAATCGAGGTGCGGTATTGTTAGAAAGTTTGAACGCTGTATTTTAATTAATTAATTACAATTTTCACAATAATATTAGAAAGCGTGGATTGCGCATAGAACAGCGGACAGAATTACAAACATACAATTTCAATAATTTATTACTTTCAATGATTTTACACTTGATCTTAACATCCACTTGGGTTTTTCATATTTTGATCACGTTAATGGTTACGAGTTTTTACCTTATATAAGGTTTTCCACTCTCAAGCCATGCACTGGCTGGTACACTTCCTCTAAATTCAACCTTCTTCATCCATACTCCATTTGCATAGTTGATGTATGTACTGTACATAGCCCGATTGGGTAGTAGGATGTGTTGTTAAAAAAAACTCTTGCTTATGATATAATAATTAAACTTAAAAACAAAAATAATTTAACCCTGGTAATCGTAGGGATCATTCATTCCCCTTAATGGAAAAATACCCAAAGTACCAGCCGGGAACCAAACTCGGGTCCCCTAAACTCGTAGCCACTCACTACACCACGAGGCTGGTTGCTATCTCTTGTAATATTATTATTATTATATTATACTTACTATAAAGCCACATGGCTGACTCACTCATTGACATTGATGTTTACCCACTTCCAGATGAGCTAGAAACTTGAAATTTAGCAAAATTATAGATTCTAGCCTCTAACCGATGGGAAAATTTCAAAAAGTTAAAACATTTAACTTTTAACCCCCGAAAAAAATTCAAAATGTCGGAGCAACTTTAAAGTTGGTGCAGACCTTTCTTTGGAGGTCTCTTGTGGCTAAACGGTAAGACCTATAAAAAAAAACTGTTCTGGAATTACATTAGTTTACATCTACTTGCATAGAAAACCCACCGGGAGTTTGGGGCGGGGCCCCCAACAAGCAACGCGAATAGTACAATAAAGAGCGTTGAGAGTGGAGCGTTGAGCTACGATGCAAACGTTCAGAAAAACTTAATTTTGTAAAACGTGGTTAGTTATGTTAAAATCTGGTAAGGTTCGACCTCTAGCTCAGTCGGTAGCGTGTCTGTATGATGAAATAAAGGTCCGGGGTTCGATTCCCTGCATGGCTGAAAAATGTATCATTGGCAAAATGTGGCTTTCCCCTTTCAGAGTGATGTGTTAACGGCCGGGGGCTGGATGTTGTGTCTGTTCTGGATTTAAGATAGTTAGTAAGTCGCATGTTGATATTATCAGTAGGTTCAGAAAGTGCACGTTAAATATATCAAATTATTATTATTATTATTATCACCGCGTCTTACTACCCGCTCAGGTTGTACACACTTACACTAATGTGTAATGGTAGGGCGATTGTAAGATGAAATGGAGGACCTACAGTTTAACGTGGGATCCGAACCACGGTGGAGGCCTGGCATTCCACACATTCACAAGTTGTGATTAATATACGTCTTGTCAGAGATAAAGAAAGGGTTTGGCGATCAGATAAATCTGTGCCAGGACCGAGAATTGAACCCTGGACCCCCAGTACAGAAGTCTGACACCTTACGCCTAGATCTCTAGGTCACCAAATATCTCAAATAAACGGGCGGGAAAGGTACAGTCGAGTATTTTATAGTATTTTATCTTGCTTTACCAGCTAAGTAAACAATCCCTATTTATGCTTTCTTCAGAAAAACGAACATTATTTCGATGATCTGATGTAACTCTCTTCAGATAACAATTTTTAAGCATTATTGACATGGAATTTTTGTAAATTTCAAATTTTCAAAAAATGTTCATCAATAAACTATCTTTAAACGAATTGTTTTCCGTAAAACAAGTAAAAATTGTTATTTGTAATGTCAAATATAGCTCAATATATAGGCCTATAAAATTTAGCTATAGAAAACAATTATGTGGAGAAAGAATCAGATATCAAACAAAAATATGTATTGTGACTTGCTTTGGTGGCCGCATGATTTAAGGCGTCACTCTCGTAGTAAACAAAACTGCCAATGATAGGGATATCAAGGTTCGTATCTTGGTCGGAGGTAGTGAAGGCGATTTTCTTAAATGGTTTTACATTCTTCCTCCATGCAAATTCTGGTGCATTACCTCTAAATATAACCTATCCCATCTCAAAAAACATTTGCATAACTAATTCATAAGCGTACAACCCTCACGGGTAGTAAGACGCGGTGCTAATAATAATAATAATATTATATTTGTTTTAGTGAGGATTTACTAATATCTATATATCTTCTTTTTAAATTACTTGCTATCTCCATAGGTATGTTAAGCGTGGTATGAATTACATGTGAAGGGTGTGGTATGGTTGTGTATACTCATTTGTTTTTTTCTTATCTCTCTCAATTGTTTGTTTATTTAGCCATTGGTACTTTACAAATTTATTTTATTTTAATATGTCCATTAATGTGCAGTTTTTGTGATTCGCTACGTGGCCAATATTTTTATTATTATTATTACTATTCTGTATGCATCAATATTATAATTAGTTTTCAATTATCATATTAATACCTTTTAAGTATTAAATGAACATTGTAAGTGGTTAAGTGTAAGAAAAGGTCCTGGCCTTAACCCCACCCAAATAGAGAGAAAATATTATTTTCTGAAAATTGAAAAATGACACTTGGACACGGGAATCAAACCCCACGACCTTTGGCGTACTAAACCAAATGTCTCGGGTTCGATTCCCGTGTCAAGGTGTTATTTTCTCTCAATTTTCAGAATATCACTCATGATATACAAACTTTTAATTTTATTAACATATATTTTAAAAAATCTCTTTAGTAAGATTATCAACCGTTGGTAAATACATTTCTGTTATCATTAAGAGATATATGGATGTAATGAGCAAAGTCTGAAGTATATGAACTGGACAGATGAGAGTTAATCTCATATGAATTTTTCTAAGAAATGTCANTGAACTGGACAGATGAGAGTTAATCTCATATGAATTTTTCTAAGAAATGTCATATTAAAAAAAAAACATTATCGGCAAACACGTGACCCGAGATATACAGTTTATAGTGTGGAAGGTAATCTATGATTCCTAATAGCAATGGATCTGTTCTTAGACATCTGCGTTACGCCTATTGAGTCGGTCCTAGATTCATAGGGTTTTAGTTATAACCTAGAGTCAAGGAAGATTTTTTTGCTATTAATTTTTATCACCTCGTCTTACTACCCGTTCAGGTTGGACGTATATATGATTATATTATTATTATTAGCACCGCGTCTTACTACCCGTTCGGGTTATACGCACTTACGCTAATGTGTAATGGTAGGGTGATTGTGAGATGAAATGAAGGACCTACAGTTTAACTTGGAATCCGAACCACGGTGGAGGCATGGCATTCCTCACATTCACAAGATGTCTTGCCAGAGGTGAAGGAAGGGTTTGGTAATCAGATAAATCTTTGCCGGGACCGAGGATTGAAACCCGGCCACCAGCATAGAAGTCTAACACCTTACCCCTAGACCGCCAGGTCACCCTATATGATTATAATTACTCTAATAGGGTAGAGATGATGAAGGAAGCATTTAAGAGAGTATACCCGTATTTTCGTGAACGGATAGCGAGTAACAATTTAGGGAGAACCACCCTCAAGTAGAGCCAACCGGGATTCTAACCCCGATCTCCCCATCATTAGCAGGCCGGTATGACACGAGAGTGACACCTTAGACCGTTCGACCACTGAAGTTGGTTCAAGGATGTTAATATTAAAACTACCCGCCTCGGTGGCGTAGTTGGCTAACGCCCTTGTCGTGTTGAGCCCGACTGCTGAGGACGGGGAGATCTAGGTTCGAATCTCGGTCGGGTGAACTCGGGGTGGTTTTTCCTAAACGGTTTTCCACTCTCCCTCCACGCAAATGTGGGTTCACTTCCTCTAATTCAATCTTCCCAATTCCTAATCCATTAGAGTAATTAGTACTTAAAGCGTTTAACCCGAACGGGTAGTAAGACGCGGTGCTATATATATAAATAAAATATTAAAATTAAAAATACCCTGAGGTATGACCATACTGGTATAGCATCAAAATATAAAGTTTGTATAACATTAATAAAATAGTTTCGGCTGTATCCCGCCCAGGTATAGATATACTGAAGAATTCGTTACACCCCTTTATTAGGTTTAGTGGCATACATAACATAAAGCTCCAATATAAATATCAAGGTAGAAAATGTTCACAATTATATTAGTAATTTCTCTATATGTGAAATAAAAATACACCCTTTTTTCTCTTTAGGCTAAATTTTAAAATCTTATTTTTACTAGAAAATCGCTAATGAAATTCAAGCAAAACTTTATGGTCTAATTTAGTTAAGGCACCCGCCTCGGTCGGCGAGAAAGTATCAATCGCTGCCAGGGCCACGCGGCTTGAAATACAATGTTTTGTGTCGTTTTCTGGATCTACTTCTCTATTTTGTCTAAGCTCCCTTCGCCCTTCACTTACAACCACCCTTAGTCATGTCAATAAAAGGGATGGGAATTAAAACTAAGAAACTTATCCCGTGTTAAAGAGGAAAGCTCGCTGATAGTTCTCAAATATCTTAAAATGGTATGTTGTGAGCCTATCTATCAAACAATTGCTGTATTTGTTAGAGGAAGGCTAAATATAGAGCCCTTTTTCATCAAGACTAGTCTCATAACTCCGCAAATATGATTAAAAGTATCTGAAAACGAGCTAATGTAACATTTTCACACATATTTTATCCATTATTAAAACTCAAACTATAAAGTTGTTAAGTAAAAAGAGCCCTGTTGGGATATTTCGACTTTATTTTAGCGTGAACCATATTTTGAAATAACGAATAATAGAATTAAATTTACGTTAGAACTGAACGTCTGCGCGGCGAGTTCTCACTCCCCGAGGTGGTCCCCGTAATGTGTGTGTGTGTGTCAGAAAGATAAAAAAAGAGTCCCCTGTAAAATTTATTGTTCAACTGTCTGTATTAGTTAAGGAAGAGTATAAATTGAATGCACAAAAATAAGTTTGTTTTTTTGGTCACGTACCTAAAAAAACATCAAGTGTATTTGATGTTTTGTGTTTATATATTTAAATTTGTATTCATTTTCCGCCATTCTAGATAGCGCGATCATACTTTGCAAACAATACGTGACTCCAATCGATACTATTTATCCGGAAAACGTGACCATCAATAGTGCCCTTTTTATGTTTACAGTTGCGCTCTTGTTTTAATAACGACTAATAGGTTTAGTCTCCTATTCACGGTGAAGATGGCGTAGGATTAAGTTTTGTAAATTATTTATGGTTGACGTCAGTGGTCTTGTGGAAAAGTGCTCGACTCAGCGGCCACTCAAAATCGGCGGATTTTTATTTAGCGATAGAAATCCGTAGCACAACTTCCTTCGGAGAGTTGGTGGAAGTTGGTGACATAAGATGGTTAATATTATGGAATAAATATAAGATCAATTGACAAAAAAAGAGCAATAGTAGAGTGGAGATGAGTGATTTCAAGATCTTTGATAAGTCTATAAGTACATAGAGGCCCGATGAAGAATGCCGAACTCTGTAATGATACTGTTTTGGACCCCTCTTATAAATCAAAAAAGTTATGGATGAAGTGTATTTTTATTAGATAAATTGTATATAAAATAGCCTTTTAATACTTCATCGATGGTGAGTCACGAGCTTTTCAGAAGTAATTTCAATGTAATGCACCATACAACTTATTTTTCTTTCATAGATCAACTCCGTAATGTTTACAAAAAAAGCATGTGGCGCTGGATCACTCTACCCAATAGGAAGCTAGCCTTAACAACACCTGTTGCCAGGAGTTTTTCCATTAGTTATTTTTAACATTAGTGACAATAGGTCCAAGACGCTAGGGGTAGGTCACATATAAGCCGCTAGTGCGCATGAATTCATATCAGTGCCAGTAATTTAAATCCACAGATTATATTAAATATATTAGAGAGAACAATCACAGAAAAAATGTGAATTTAACAAAAAAAAAAACTGTTATTTTATCTATCATATCTTTAGTACCGAAGGTGTAATCATTTAAATGAATCGTGTGCAACATCAAAAGGCTTGTTTACTTAATAAGATTAAATATCAGAAATAATCATATTACATACCACGAGCAATTGCGCAGTAAGGCATGCTCGCATCGTCATCATCGCAAAACCCAATATCGTTATAGATACTACTCAACCACAGAACAATATCTCATTATAAATCCGTATCATCTTGATTGGCGCCGTATCGCGGGTCAAATATCAACACATACACTTCAATAGCACTTTAACTGGTGCCCATCGCGGGCCGATAGTGCTATACCCACCTCTAAAGGCACTACTATCACAGTAAGCTAGAGCTCCGATTAAGTGACGATTGTAGGTGACCTGGCGGTCTAGGGGTAAGGTGTCAGACTTCTGTGTTGGCGGCCGGGGTTCAATCCTCGGTCGCGGCAAAGATTTATCTGATTACTAAACCCTTCCTTCACCTCTGACAAGACATCTTGTGAATGTGGGGAATGCCAGGCCTCCACCGTGGTTCGGATTCCACGTTAAACTGTAGGTCCTCCATTTCATCTCACAATCACCCTACCATTACACATTAGCGTAAGTGCGTACAACCCGAATGGGTAGTAAGACGCGGTGCTAATAATAATAATAATAATAATAATAATAATAATTGACGATTAGAGTTCGAATCCAAGTCGGGTGTACTGAGGGTAGTTTTACCTTAAAAGGTTTCACCACACATTCACGCAAGTGCAGATACACTATTTTTTAAGTCCAACTTCCCTCGTCCCTAACACATCATCGTAATTAATACAAGGGCGTATAACCTGAACGGGAAGTAACTTGTAATACGCGGTGTTAAAAAAATGGAATTTCAGAAAGTATTCGCTTGTAAAATTAATTGTACGTGACTTCCGAAGTTTGGGAGATTGTGGTAGAACATTGACGTGGTCACCGGTTCGATTCCCGTGTGATACCTTATGCGGCTGTAACCGTATTTAAGATCATTTAGATCTACCACGCTTCAAACGTTAGCACAGAGCTACTCCAAAGACGCCGGCGCTTGTGGTATCAATAGCTCAATAGATAGCCGAAGATTCCCACACGTTCATAACAGACTCTGACTTATAGTCCTGGATAGTTCAGTGGTGACGTGATAACTCAAGGGACCCTGGTTCAGTTTCCGTGTCCAGGTGTCATTATTCAAAACTCACAAATTTGATGGAAGTGGTCTTTTAATTAATCGTGTTTTATAGATATATTTTTAATTTAAAAAAAATAGTACCAGGTAGTTTCAAAATATACATTAAAACTTAGGTGTATACATACACAAAACACAAAGAAAGGATATAATCTTTGTTAGTGGATATAAAGAGGTAAATCCTGAGTTCAAGAACAATGGCAGCGAACATGAAATGAAACCGACACGGAACTTTCTGGTGGAAAAAAACAATAGTGTAAGTAAATGTGTTCGTTATACACCTAATTCATTTTTAATTACATCGAGATCAAGGTCAGTTTAGGTTAGATTACACGAGTCATAGTTTTAGTAGGTAGCTAATTTGTTGTTGTTATTATTGTAGTTTCAATAAATAGGTATTTGTGTGTAGTGTAGTGTGATTAAAATTATTCTAGCACCCATCTTACCCCGGTTCCATTTTATTTTTACAAGCCAGTTATGCTAACGAGTTAGGGATGGGGAAGGATGAATTTATAGGAATTGTATCCAGATTTGCGTGGAGAGAGAAATACAAGAAAACTGTTTTGAGAAAACCACTCTCGGTGCACCCGAACGGGATTTGAAATTCGATCTCCCCGTCATCAGCAGTCATTTTTATTGAGATAGTGACTCCTTAGACTATGCTGCCACCTAAGCGTGTAAAAAAATTAGTAACAAGCAGAAATACCCGGCGTTGCTTTAAACAGACAGAAAAAAATCTTCATTTTATTTCTTCCGATCCTAAAAAAAAATGTTATCGAAAATTCTAAAAATCCTGTTTATAAGTGCACATGTTTGTGCACAGAAGCTACTAATTTTTAAAATTTCAGCCCTTTGTATGTGGTAGATATCGCGCAATTCTCATGACAGACAAACAAACTCTTCATTTTGTTATTATAGATAATGTGTTTGTCATTTCACTTATTCAATGACTTTGTTAGTAGCTTATTTGGAAACCTACAGCTTCAAATTAATTATAGATAGATTTAATGTTAAAAAAAAATTTCATTGTTGAGGGTTCTTTACCTACAAGCGACGGCAGATAGTATCACCCCCAACATAAATAAAATTTGGGTGAGTCTATGATAACGGTCAAGAGGAAATGCAATGGCATTTGCGTGGAAATTGGATGGGAAATAAACAGTGAAAACATATTGTGCTGTCACAAATTAATCAAAATTTAGTAGATTTAGTCCAATTTTTATATGGGGGGATTTTTTTTAGAAAATACAAACTTTTTTTTGTTAACAATGATAACATTTTACTATTTATTAAATACTGTATTATTTTATAAGTAATCATAATATACATAGAATCTGACCGCTGTATATCACATGACTTGAAGTATGGATGGATAAAAGTAAATCTAGTAACTTTTTATTTGTCAGATAAGATTCTTATAATGAAAATTGGAAAGTAATTTGAATTGTTGAACTCACCAATAACGTAAATTTAGTTCGAACTAAACTTCGACACAACAAAACGAAACTTATTCCACGACAATCGAACGCGCGAGCTATTTGAATAAGTTGTAATTATAAACGGTACTAAAAATGTAATAATAACGTTTTATGCTGGGACAAAGAATCGAACTCCATCCTTTGAGCAAGTCACGTTACCGGCCATAAGGCACGTGTGCCGGCGGAGTAGCACGTGACTTATCGCTCACTGAATGGTTTAACAATTCTTCAGGTTAACAACAAAAAAAGCCATTGTTGGTACAATAATGATGTATTTCTTTCAACATGACGAACAATAGCTCGGAGAAGGAATCCTACAATCATTTTCGTGTGGTAGCTTTCGAAATATGTGTGTGTGTGCCGTTTTTGTTTTCAAGACCTCTTTGATAGTAGGTACTATTCAAATATTTTTTATTTTTTATCCTTACAAATGATTCGAAATAAAGAATGTGCATGTGTTTATAACATGAGAGTTGCGGCAAACAAGACGTTGGAGGGTAGGAGGGGGGTCGAACATAATATGATTTCCTTTTATTATTTGCTTCTCACGCGAATGAGACAAGTAATAAAAAAAAATTGCACTTGGGACATTGAAATTATTGTAATTAAATCATGACAGTTTTAAACATAAAATTACTATATTGACTTCAGAGAAGACAATAGTGCCCACGTTTGCCACCTTTCCAGAAATAAAGTAAGAGACTGTTTCACTGGTGTATACCTTTAAGGGCCGGTAGATATTGCTATCGGGAGGTTAAAGTTATCTACCAGATAAAGGTTAGACACTTTAATATTTTACGCGTATTATGAACTCAATTTATCTGCCAGATAGCTATCTGTAGGATAAATATATTTTTATTCAGAACACGCAAGGTTGGTACTGTTTTTACTGGTGCGCGCATGCGTATAAGCCTTGCTGATAGCGCTCATTAAAAACAACGCGTCACTATGGCAACAACCATTTTAACTTTCAGATAAAAGTTAACAGATACTTAAATCTCCCGATAAAAATGTGATGGATAAATACATTTTATCTGGCAGATAAATGCTATCTGGCAGTCATAAGACGTACTTTTAACTTATCCACCATAGCCACCAGATAGAAATATTTATCTACCAGATTAATATTTATTCAGGAGTCATAAAACCGGACCTTTATGAATTTACTTGATTTAAGGCTGTAGGGGACGTGAGAAAATGTGTTTTTTCAGTTTTTATATATAAAAAAAACTTGTGTTGATCAAAATAAATCAAATCTTGCTTCAGTAGAAATATAAAAGTTTAATTTTCTTCACATAGTGACCTCAACAGTTGATTCACATTGAAGCATAACATATATTTCACGTTAACTTTAGCAGAATGTATTAGTTTTAGTTAAGGACGTACTGATCCTTACGTACGATACTTGGAACCAATTTCTAAAATAAGGGTACAATAAGTATTGTGTTATTTAATACTTACGATCCTTAAAAACTAGAAGTCAAGAACAGGACAGATTGTAAAAGATCTACCCGCAGTTTTTTTAAGTGACAATGAAAGTGACCTTGGCCGATTTATTTCTAAGACGGGAAATCTTTCAAGGGTACGCGGTGAGGGTTGCAAGAAGCCCTGGCGGCTGCCGTTGGAAACACCCTCCCGATCACACTATCAGACAGAGCGGACGTGTTTTACACACACGCACAATCACTCCAACTGAACCTACATTATTTAACCAAAGAGTGCAATAAATTAATCCTAAATATGAGCTGGTGATCTTTGATTCAAACCCAGTCTAATCGTTGTTAGGAAACATGAGACTACCTGGTGCCCAAACACAATATACAGAGTGAACCAAAAGTCATGAAACCCAAAGAAAAAAACTTATATTTTGTGCCATATATTCGGCATATTGTTGATTTATTCAGCACGCGTGATTCCGGAAAACTACGCACAAACGAATGGCATGCCACGTACGGGTTAGCCTCAAAATAATTTTCCTAAATTAATACTCGCTCTGCTCGTGAAAAATTCATCTTACACTTTCAAATGTTGTAACTCAACTGGCTAGACCTAATGTACTATGTCTCATGGTCACGTGGCCTGCACAACCCCCGGTCAACATTACAGTGTTGTCATATATAAAAACAACATGTTACATGATCTTCCGCGATAAATATCTTTGAAAAAACAGGGTTGCGCGACTTTTGGATCCCCCTGTAATTTAGATCTATCGCTGAGATATAGGGCCAGTTTCATAGTCAAATTTAGTACGCCTCAAGTGCGGCGCTACACTTAGTACATGACGACACCTACCTAAACTCGAATGGAATGGGCCGTTTTCGCATAGGAAACTGGTCCAATCCATTCTGGTTTAGGTGGGTGTCGTCATGTACTAAGTGTAGCGCCGCACTTGAGGCTTACTAAATTTGACTATGAAACTGGCCCATAAACCTGCGTACGTGAATCCAGGGTGATTAGGCCGTATATTAAGGTGCGGCAGACGGGAGTGCAAGTATTTTTCAATTTTTATAGAATATAAATTTGTTGGCAAAAATAAATCAAATATTTCTCCAGTAGCAATGTAGAGTTTAGTTTTCTACATATGCTAGTATTGACAGATCTTGAATATCTGTCAAGGATGTCCTGGAATGTTGTCAAACTTTGAAAACTAAACTCCACGTTGCTACTGGAGAAATATTTGAATTATTTTGGCTAAAAAATGTAATGCTATAAAAACTGTAAAATTACTCGTCCTCCCTTATGCCGCACCTTAACCCGATCAGGATCAGAACCAAGAACGCCGGGACGGATACCGTTAGAATATCTGTCAAGGGTGCCCTGGAATTTAATGACAAATTTTCCTCTACATTTAAAAAATTTGTCATCTAATACCAATCACTCATGATAGGTATTCAAGAATTGTTGATATCGAGATTTGTGAAGAAAATTAAACTATTATGTTTCTAGTGGAGCAATATTTTATTTTATTTTGGCAAAAAAAACACTATAAAAACACTGACGTTAACTCGTGTTCCCTAAACTTGGCATAGATGTTATACTAGTTTGACCCTAAGGGCTATATTGACCATTTAAATACCGTGGAGTGGGGGGTCGTATTTTAGAAGGTTCAATATTGGCACCATCCTAAATTATAATGTATTGGTTTGGATTAATCTAAATTATGTAAAAAAGTCATGGATGAAGGTAAATTTTATTTAAAGTAATATAGGTAGAGTATCCTTTTAAGATTCATCCATGAAGGAACACGCGCTTCTCAGAAACAATGTGAAAAGGATCTCACCCTAAAGTATATTTTTTATACCATCTTTCCTGGTAAAATTCCTGGTCAANGACGCCATTTATCTATACCAATAAGAAGCTAGCCTTCACAAAACCTGACGCCAGGCCTTTTTCTATTAGTTGAATTTTACACTGTTTAAAAGGGGAGAGAAAGGCAAGGGGTATGTTATATATAAACCATTGTGCGTATGTTTAAGGTATGATCTCCGGGATCCAAACATCTAGAACGAGATATCGCTCACGCACAAGTCAGTCACAGTCTAACACATTATAAAATAAGTCACATCAATATCACAAGTGTGCAGTAATATAAAACATTTAATTGAAATATGTACAAGTAATTATTTACAGGTGTAATTTAAATAAACCGTGTGTGAAATAACAGCCATCAACATTTCTCTTTCTTTAATTATTTTAATATACCGATTTTATATACCGATTTAATTAGTGCTCGAACACGGAGCTATAGACAGCTGATTAAACGGTATCTTTTCCGCACAGTGGTGATAGGCGCTCAATCACGGAGCTTTAGACAACCTGTACATCATCACAGCATTCTTATATCAGGGAATTAATCCGTAGTGTTTCAATCGACGCCCAAAGCAGGGTGATTGATCACATATTACTACGATCGACGCCCAAAGAGAGGCGCGATAAACCGATAGTATTACAAAGTAAAATAAATTGTACGGTGAACCGCACAGAATTTCTCGCTCCTTCGGATGGACATGACGATATTTACTCATGCCCCGTAAGATATGTGAAACGAAATATCAAACATTGTTGTAGAAACACTCCGCCTAAACTGTGCATAAGTGATTAATTGAGGAAAAACTAACATCGCTATTCACCAAAGAGAATCACAATCAATTTTCCAGACTTCAATTTTTTTTTAAATCGCCAATATTTTAGAAACTGTTGATTTTATATAAAAAAAATAGTATTAAAACTTTTGTAACGATAAGTTAATTCGTATCTCAAAGTAGTTATTGAGATGGAATCAAAATTTGGAATTTCCGTTTCTGTAAGGTACCCTCGAATTCATTTTCATGAGGGAATAAGAATTTATATTTTGTTTTTAATATTATTATTATTAGCACCGCGTCTTACTACCCGTTCGGGTTATACGCACTTACGCTAATGTGCAATGGTAAGGTGATTGTGAGATGAAATGAAGGACCTACAGTTTAACGTGGAATCCGAACCACGGTGGAGGCCTGGCATTCCTCACATTCACAAGATGTCTTGTCAGAGGTGAAGGAAGGGTTTGGTAATCAGATAAATCTTTGCCGGGAATTTTTAATATTAATCAATGCCTAGATATGAAATTAAATCAAATTGTTAAACCTGATTTTAATAAATTCTGTTCTTTCGCTTTTGATCCTAAGTAAACCATTCTTAATTTTAATGTTATATATACGTTTAGTTCCAAAAATCCCTCGGGGGGGAGGGGGGGGGACTTTATGAAAGTCCTAGATATAAAGCTTTAGCCCTATCGATAAAATGGTTTAGGCTCTAGTACCAGTAATAGACACGTAGATAGACAGACGAGCACTTTTCTAAATAGATTTTAAAAGAGTATTTTTAAAATTCTCCAAACGAGGACCACTTTAACTAGCTTCTAGGAGCAACTAATTTTCTAACATTAATTCGGGGAAAGATAATAAAAAGTCGTTTAAAAAAAGTAGCTAATTAAAAAAAAACAGTCAATATTTTCAAGGCGCCAATATTATAGTGAGTGTGTGCACTTCTCAGAAGAAGAGGGGAAGGGTTATCAGCAGATAAACAAGAGCCTTTGCAGGGTGAACTGCTTATTTTCTTCCCACTTTCTATTTAGAACAATGGTGGCCAAGCGTGATAGCGCTTAAAGTGCTTAGGACCGGTGCGTCAAGTTAAGAAGTAACTCGGTTTGCAAAATAGATTCGATAACGTTGTTAACAGAGTACGTAATACGAAAAATTCCAAGTTTTTACATGTCTGTGGGATTACTTTGTACTTCTTTATTTCCCTGAGACTCACCTCGGTTGCGTAGTTAACTAACGCACTAGTTTCGTGTTGAGCTAAACTGCCGAGTACGAGGAGATTGAGATTCGAATCTCACCTGGGTGGACAGGGGGTGGTTTTCGTATATATGGTTTTCCACTCTTCCTCCACGCAAATGTGGGTTCACTTCCTCTAATTTCAATCTTCCCAGTTCCTAATCAATTAGTGTATAATCCAAACGGGTAGTAATACGTGGTGCTAAATATAATATAATATAAATATTTCCCTGAGATATTCATACAGTAAAATATACTGTTAGAGAATCATCCTCCTTTGATTATTATTATTATTAATAATATTATTATTAGCACCGCGTATTACTTACTACCCGTTCGGGTTATACGCACTTGCGCTAATGTGTAATGGTAGGGTGACTGTGAGATGAAATGGAGGACCTATAGTTTAACGTGGAATCCGAACCACGGTGGAGGCCTGGCATTTCCCACATTCACAAGATGTCTTGTCAGAGGTGAAGGAAGGGTTTGGTAATCAGATAAATCTGTACCGGGACCGAGGATTGAACCCCGGCCGCCAGCACAGAAGTCTGACACCTTACCCCTAGACCGCCAGGTCACCTACATCCTGCATTGATCAATTTGTCTTAGCAACGAATAGATAGAGAGGCGTATTGTATAAACCGAACGGGTAGTAAGACGCGGTGCTAAATAATAATAATAATATAAATAATAAAGAATAAATATAGGAAGAATGGGGCTTAAAAACTAGCGTATCGGTCCGGTATTATAGTATATAGTTTTCATGCGTACCGCTAAAAACTGAACACCCCATATATTTCTTTCTCTGAGGCTACAACCGAAATGGTTTAATAGAATATGTACAAACTTTGTATTTAGGTACTTTGTGGTCATAAGTCAGGAAATATTATTTTAATTTTAAGTACAGCTCTCAATTTTTTTTACAAACAACTCGTTTTTGAAAATTTAAAATATTTCGAAAATGCAACTAATTTAAATTACTAACAACTTTGTTTAAAATACATATCTTTTATTAATTTTTTTTTATTAAAATACAGGTTTGCTAGAAAACGATGACCATTGGGAAAATACTCTAAGAGAAGCATCGCTATTGCAATGTCCAATACAACTAAGAGAGTTGTTTGTGGTCATACTTTTATTTTGTCAGCCATCGGAGCCATTCAAATTGTGGGACAGTTTCAAAGATGATTTGTGTGAAGATGTTAGACACAGAATCAGACAGGAAAATCAAGACTTCGCGTTACCATACAATGAGAATATTTATAACGAAGGTTTGATACAAATAGAAAATAGATTGTTGCAATTAAATGACAAAAGTCTAAGTGATTTTGGATTACCTTCTTCAGTTCGTACAGAAAACAATGTTGCAGATACAATGGCACATCACTACGATACAAATGATTTGACCGCTTTCGTCAATGAAAACCTACCAAAATTAGTCCCAGATCAAAAACATGCTTTTGAGACTATAGTCGACAGCGTGAATAATGACAAACGAAAAATATTTTTCTTGGATGCGCCAGGGGGAACAGGAAAGACGTTTCTTGCTAATTTGATACTTGCTAAGGTCAGAGAATCAGGGAAGATAGCAATAGCAGTTGCTTCCTCCGGAATTGCTGCAACTCTCTTGAGAGGTGGCAAAACTGCTCATTCTACTTTTAAACTTTCGCTATCTGTAAATCTTGAGCAACAATCTACATGTTCTATCCGCAAAAACGGGCCTCTAGGTAAATTACTACAAGACACCTCATTAGTTATGTGGGACGAATGCACGATGAGCCATAGAGCACATATAGAGGCCGTGAACAGAACCTTAAAAGACCTCAGGAACTCCTCTGCAGTCATGGGCGGGATTACTTTTGTATTTGCTGGAGATTTCCGACAGACTCTCCCCGTTATTAACAGAGGTACGCGAGCAGATATCATCAAAGCATGCTTGAAATCGTCTCCCTTATGGACTTCGATTGAAACATTAAAATTAAGGACGAATATGAGAGCTCATCTTCATGGAAGTGACAGTGATTTCCCACAACAACTGCTAAAACTTGGTGAAGGAATTTTCCCTGCTCCAAATTTAAGCGGATATAGTGACATTATTCTGGATGAGTATCTAGGCCAAATACTCCATGATTTGGAAAATTTAATAGATGCAGTATACCCTGATATCGAGAATTTGCACGAAAAGGACTTTCATTGGTTGTGCTCTAGGGCAATAGTATCAGTAAAGAATGATACTGTCAACGAAATAAACAATCTTATCGTTCAAAAAGTCAGCGGTCAGATAAAAAAATACAAGTCGATAGACACTGTAACTAATATTGAAGATACAGTTCATTATCCACAGGAATTTTTGAATTCCTTGAACCCTTCTGGATTACCACCACACGAACTGACGTTAAAAATTGGAATTCCAATCATGCTTTTGAGAAATTTAAGCCCTCCAAGCATGTGCAATGGGACGAGGTTGCTTATTAAGGAGTTAAAGGAAAATTTAATTGTAGCGACTATTATGACCGGTCCAGCAGCTGGTCAACTAGCTCATATACCGAGGATACCGATGATCCCAAGTGATTTGCCAATCCCATTTAAACGGCTTCAATTTCCGGTAAAAACATCTTTCGCATTAACAATTAACAAGTCCCAAGGTCAAACCTTCGAATTAGTTGGGATCGATCTGCGAAATAAATGTTTTACTCATGGTCAATTATACGTTGGCCTATCGCGGGTTGGAGCCCCTGAAAATCAATTTATTTTGCTGCCACAAAATAAAACCACATCAAATATTGTTTACAGGGAGGCTCTTACTCAATAAATTAAATGGCTTTTGTTTTGCGGTTATGACCTTTTAA
>CABEEJ010006605.1:0-19939 GCA_901482245.1 Timema douglasi | reverse complement strand
GGGGGAGGGGGGGGGAATAGCTACAATCTAAAGT
This sequence comes from Timema douglasi, assembly GCA_901482245.1. Classification (NCBI taxonomy): domain Eukaryota; kingdom Metazoa; phylum Arthropoda; class Insecta; order Phasmatodea; family Timematidae; genus Timema; species Timema douglasi. The sequence continues at coordinate 19,905 of CABEEJ010006605.1, read as the reverse complement.
GTTCCAAATGATTTTCAAATCAAATTTCGTTGATCGGGTCGTCTTGTTAAGTTTTCTGTATGAGTGCTGGAAAATTTGAAATTATCTCTACTCGAGCAGTGCGGGGGCTACCCTGGCCACGCGGATTTTTGTTATTGGATTAAAACTGTCACGTGACCAAAGCCCTATTAATGATTTGGTTTTATCTTGGTGAACAATTTATTTTCAACATTATTATTACTAAGAAACGCGTCTTACTACCCGTTCGGGTTATACGCACTTACGCTAATGCGCAATTGTAAGGTGATTGTAAGATAAAATGGAAAACCTACAGTTTAACGTGGGATCCAAACCACGGTGGAGGCCTGGCATTCCACACATTCACAAGTTGTGATAAATACACGTCTTGTCAGAGGTGAAGGAAGGGTTTTGGCAATCAGATAAATCTGTGCCGGGACCGAGGATTGAACCCCGAACCCCCAGTACAGAAGTCTGACAGTATACCCCTTAGACCACCAGGTCAACTAGACTATTTTCTTCAAGTTAAGTGAACGTAAAGTTGATCGTGATCCCGGCATTAGTCACAGATAACTAAGTAATTCTACTTCATCAATCATAATAGTAATGCCAGATGTCAGGTCTTACAAAACGACAAGACACACAGAAATAGATTTCCGAGTGAGCATCTACAGAAAGAAATCCCAACACTTTTGAACGTAAACCCGCAAGTCACCATTATTCATTGGGATGTTGCAATCGTTCAAAAGTTGTGATTCAATAGTTTAATCACTCCGCTTAGAAAGAGATTTTGACAACGACTATTTGCTCACAGGTTTTTATTTTTAATGGTCATCATAATTATATTTCCTTTTAGTTTTATGTGGAAAAGGACGCGAGGAAAGGTCGATGTTTTTGCAATTTTTATAGCAAATCATTTTTGACTAAAATAAATAGAATATTTCTCTGGTAAAGTGGTTATAAAACTGTGGTACGCGTACCCTCAAGGGTACGTGCACAATTTTCAAGGGGTGCGCGAGCAGCTATCAGGGTAAAATTGGCAAAACGACAAGAGAACCAAACGTGGTGGAACATTAAATGTGTCAGGGAATATTTGACGGGATTGGGGGAAATTTTCTCCTTTGATTACCTGTAATTTATCCTGTCATTTAGGAAAATTATATTATGGGGGTACATTAGACTTCTAGTCATGACCAAGGGGTACAATATAAAAGTTGTTGGAGAGCCAATGCTCTACTAGAAACAAGAGTGTAATTTTATTCACATGCTGATATCAACAGTTGTTGAATACTTGTCATGAACATAGCGAAATTAGATGAGAAACTTTTTAAAATGAAGAGAAAAAGTAGTAATTAAATTCCAAGACACCCTTGAGAGGTATTCAAGAAATGTTGTGGTCACCATGAGAAGAAAATTAAACCAAAAGTTTATACTGGAGAAATATTTTAATTATTTTGGCCAAAAAAATGTTTTTCTATTAAAAAAACAACTGCAAAAGTAGTTACCTTTTCTAGCATCCCCTACACTCCCATCTTAAAGATACATTGTAAAATTTATTAATTACTCAACGTTGATATATTTTTTAATGAAAACGCAGAGTTAATATCGACAATAAATTCAAATTAACTCTAGTAAAAGATAAATACATATTTTTTGTTATTAATTACCCCATATTTCCCTATTCTTCGCCCCCCCGGACCACCGAACTAGAACTTGTCCGGACTATACTTTTTATATTTAGGGTAATAGGGTAGGAATAAAGAAGGTGGAATTTATAGTAAATGTAGGTCTACACTACATTTCCAAAGAAAGGTACAGGCTGTCCTAAAAATTACTGTTCAGTAAGGTTCCACGTTCCTCCTACAACGTACTGTATGTTGGAAATGTCCTCCTAGCAGTTCCTCCTACAACATACTGTATGTTGGAAATATCCTCCTAGCAGTTCCTCCTACGACGTACTGTATGTTGGAAATGTCCTCCTAGCAGTTCCTCCTACAGCATACTGTATGTTGGAAATTTCCTCCTAGTAGTTCCTCCTACAACATACTGTATGTTAGAAATATCCTCCTAGCAGTTCCTCCTACGACGTACTGTATGTTGGAAATATCCTCCTAGCAGTTCCTCCTACAACATAATGCATGTTGGAAATGTCCTCCTAGCAGTTCCTCCTACAACATACTGTATGTTGGAAATGTCCTCATAGCAGTTCCTCTTACAACATACTGTATGTTGTAAATGTCCTCCTAGCAGTTCCCCCTACAACATACTGTATGTTGGAAATGCCCTCCTAGCAGTTCCTCCTACAGCATACTGTATGTTGGAAATGTCCTCCTAGCAGTTCCTCCTACAACATACTGTATGTTGGAAATGTCCTCCTAGCAGTTCCTCCTACATCATACTGTATGTTGGAATTGTCCTCCTATCAGTTCCTCCTACAACATACTGTATGTTGGAAATGTCCTCCTATCAGTTCCTCCTACGACGTACTGTATGTTGGAAATGTCCTCCTAGCAGTTCCTCCCACAATACACTGTATGTTTGAAATGTCCTCCTAGCAGTTCCTCCTAACACATACTGTATGTTGTAAATGTCCTCCTAGCAGTTCCTCCTACAACATACTGTATGTTGGAAATGTCCTCCTAGCAGTTCCTCCCACAATACACTGTATGTTGGAAATGTCCTCCTAGCAGTTCCTCCTACAACATACTGTATGTTGGAAATGTCCTCCTAGCAGTTCCTCCTACAACATACTGTATGTTGGAAATGTCCTCCTAGCAGTTCCTCCTACAACATACTGTATGTTGGAAATGTCCTCCTAGCAGTTCCTCCTACAACATACTGTATGTTGGAAATGTCCTCCTAGCAGTTCCTCCTACAACATACTGTATGTTGGAAATGTCCTCCTAGCAGTTCCTCCTACAACATACTGTATGTTGGAAATGTCCTCCTAGCAGTTCCTCCTACAACATACTGTATGTTGGAAATGTCCTCCTAGCAGTTCCTCCTACAACATACTGTATGTTGGAAATGTCCTCCTAGCAGTTCCTCCTACAACATACTGTATGTTGGAAATGTCCTCCTAGCAGTTCCTCCTACAACATACTGTATGTTGGAAATGTCCTCCTAGCAGTTCCTCCTACAACATACTGTATGTTGGAAATGTCCTCCTAGCAGTTCCTCCTACAACATACTGTATGTTGGAAATGTCCTCCTAGCAGTTCCTCCTACAACATACTGTATGTTGGAAATGTCCTCCTAGCAGTTCCTCCTACAACATACTGTATGTTGGAAATGTCCTCCTAGCAGTTCCTCCTACAACATACTGTATGTTGGAAATGTCCTCCTAGCAGTTCCTCCTACAACATACTGTATGTTGGAAATGTCCTCCTATCAGTTCCTCCTACAACATACTATATGTTGGAAATGTCCTCCTAGCAGTTCCTCCTACAACATACTATATGTTGGAAATGTCCTCCTAGCAGTTCCTCCTACAACATACTGTATGTTGGAAATGTCATATGAAGAGGTGTGTCCAGGCATGCATGCAGGCCCTTGAGGGACACTTCCAACATATTATGTATGCTGTGAGAATAACTGCGACGAGGTACGCGGTACATTACTGCGCGGTGACTTTTGGGACATCCTGTAGCAGTCTCACCTTCATGGATTAAACTATGCTCCTATCTTATAAGATACACCAGTTCTCCGCAAACTTTTTAAGTTAATAATAAAAATAATATTTAGCACCGCGTCTTAATACCCGTTCGGGTTATACGCTTTAACTAATAATTACTCTAATGGATTAGGTATCGGGAAGGTTGAATTAAAGGAAGTGAACCCCCATTTGCGTGGAGGGAGAGTGGAAAACCGTTAAGTAAAAACCATCCCCAGTTCACCCTACCGAGATTCGAACCTCGATCTCCCCGTCCTCAGCAGTCGAGCTCAACACAAGCGTGTTAGCCAACCTTTTTAAGTTCATGGTACGCTTGATTAGCCTATTTTATATATATATTTTTGTGACACACTTTTATGTTTTAGGTCCGCCTCACGGCAGCAGAAAATGGATTAAGCACTCAGTCCAACAGTTGTACGGTAAACCAGAATTCGGAAAGTTTAGAATAATTAACTTCAAATATTCTGAAATTAAAGGTTGAATTTATTTTTCTGTGCCCACTTATTTAACATTTGAAAACATGTCGTTCAAACCATTAGTAATTTGATGGATTATTCAGTCGAGCTATTATTATTGTTAATTAAGATTATGGCTGCATCTAAATATTGTATTATTTAAAATTGAAAAAATTACATTTGAACAAAGGAATCGAACCCTGCAAAAGTTTCCGGAATCCCATTCCTATGTGTCATTTTTGTTTTAATTTAAAGAATATGATATTAGTAATTTAGAAACCGCCTCGGTGGCGTAGTTGGCTAACGCGCTAGTCGTGTTGAGCTCGACTGCTGAGGACGGGGAGCTCGAGGTTCGAATCTCGGTCGGGTGAACTGGGGGTGGTTTTTCCTAAATGGTTTTCCACTCTCCCTCCACGCAAATGCGGGTTCACTTCCTCTAATTCAACCTTCCCAATTCCTAATTCATTAGCGTAATTAGTACTTAAAGCGTACAACCCGAACGGGTAGTTAGACGTGGTGCTAAAAAAAAAAGTGATTTAGATAAACCATAGCTCTAACTTATTGCGAAAGCTTTTGACCTTGTCAGGTGTATTTAAAATAATAATAGTAGGTTTAAGTACGAGAAAGTAAGAAATACGGACAACGCATGGCCGCTAATCGTACCAATTTCTTTCGTGAACAGCGACACGTGGTGCTCTGGGCACGCGATTTGCGGACCACTGAGCTATACCATAGTAGAATAATACAAGGTAACCTTGCGACCTTACAGAGCAAACGAAGGGTACCTGCATACGTAGTAGAATAGGAAACTATATAGAGGAAAATTACTCGGCCGGGATCGAAGTCCCAACCTTCCAGTCACCGGCAAAATCAAACTAACCTTGCACTTGGCACTTACTCAACGGCGCGGGTTAGTGGAGAGCTGATTTAATACCAAACGCACATAACATATCCTCACTATACACAGTTATGGGTTTACCATCTAAGGATCAATATTCTATCATAGCTCAGTTTTGATTGAGAGTGAATTAGCCCGAAGCAGGTGGCCAAGAGGACATTCTCGTCTTATCTGGTTTACATTGACCGGGGGGGGCGGAGGGGGAGGGATGTTAGAAATCAAATTCCGGTCAGGTGTAGTGAGGTACAGTAACCCCATGGCTTCTTTGGTGCTGACTGACAGCTCACAGCTGACGGCTTTGAAAAGTTTATAATTATTAGCACCGCGTCTTACTACCCGTTCGGGTTATACGCACTTACGCTAATGTTGTAATGGTAGGGTGATTGTGAGATGAAATGGAGTACCTACAGTTTAACGTGGAATCCGAACCACGGTGGAGGCCTGGCATTCCCCCCATTCACAAGATGTCTTGTCAGAGGTGAAGGTAGGGTTTGGTAAACAGACAAATCTGTGCCGGGACCGAGGATTGAACCCCGGACCCCCAGCACAAAGGTTTGACACCTTACCCCTAGACCACCAGGTCACCATAGGGTATACTAATGATTTTAAAATATTTACGATGCGACAAATGGTACCACTTGATGGGAATGTGTACCAGGACGTAGTTTTAAATTCATTTAGGTGAATTTAATTTAATTAGTGTGTAAGACGTCTCTGATATGCAAGGTCAAGTCGCAAAGGAGAATGGCAATGGTAGTGGATAGTTACAATTATTTTAAATATAATTTAACCTAACCTAACCTAACCTAGTCTAACCTAATTTAACCTTATCTAACCTAGCTCACTATTTGACTTACACTAACTGAAATTTTGACGTCCACACAGCTATCTACTATCCAGTAATGGACCTTTCTTGCACATATTAGCTCTTTTTTTTCAGCCTAAATAGATAGAGGGGGTACCATTCGTCGCATCGCAAATATTTTGAAGTCATTAGTAGACCCTTTTCAGGTAGGATGGTACATAATGTCACGAAAAATCGAGTGGTACGAAATGTCACTGGTACCATTTGTCGGGACACCAAGATGAACAAATATTATTTTTTTTAAAAAGTCTTCGAAAATGAGGCAATGTCACAGTTTCACACATTTATTTATATAAATAAAACTTCAAATGTTAAAGAAAAAAAGGCCTGTTGGAATATTTCGACTTTATTTTGGCGCGAATCATATTTTGAAATAACGCATCGTGTTGTTAAACATCGCGTTAGCGGGAATTTCTCGTTCACCTAGACCGCCGGCCCCCAACGGGAATACGCGGTCGCTCCTGACGAATAGGATGCGTAGCCCGGCATAAAAAACAAGTGAACATTAGTCCTTTCTAAAATCACCGGTTCAATTGTAGACGCAGAGAAACAACCTACAATTAACAATAATTACCCTATGATTTAGAGATTGCCGCTCATAAAGGTCATCCGTCTACATTACAAGGTTACACAAACCGTGGTGCGCATACCCCAAGTGGCAAGAGAAAGATTCTAAGGGTGCCCAAAGTGTCAACGAGTTTGATTAATTATCAAATATCGTTGTACAATAGTAAGAGTGATACCAAAAAAAATTAGCGCAGAGTTCGACGTGATGTCATGAGTTTTCACGGGCACAATGGCTGATCCAGGGATGTTGTCGGGGCCACGGTGAGAAAGGTCGGGGGAAAGAGGGGTGCTTTCTATTGATATCTATAAAGTTCCCTCAAGTATAAATCTAATAGTTTTAGTTTAATAAAAGTTATAACAATAATGTAACATTACTAGTTTAAAATAATAATAATTTTAATTAATTATTATAATGATGAAAATAGGACCTGTAAAAAAAAACACAATCTTGATTAGCAAATTCATAATTTTTATAAAAACAAAACAAAGTCACTCTTACAATAAACGTGATAAATATGTACGGTACATACGCCTATATGTTTAATAGGCCTATTATTATTATTATTATTATTATTATTAGCACCGCGGGTTGTATGCAATTACGCTAATGTGCAATGGTAGGGTGATTGTGAGATGAAATGGAGGACCTACAGTTTAACGTGGCATCCAAACCACGGTGAAGGTCTGGCACTCCGCACATTCACAAGTTGTGGTTATTACACGTCTTGTCAGAAGTGAAGGAAGGGTTTGGTAATATCAGATAAATCTGTGCCGAGACCAGGGATTGAACCCCGGAACCCAGCACAGAGGTCCGACATCTTACCCCTAGAATGTCGGGTAACTCAATAGGCCTATTAATACTTGCTTATGATAATAAACTTGGCAGTATAATTACTGCAAAATTTTAGTTTTTGGCTTCACATTAGAGTTAAGTTGAAAGAGTTATTGATTAGGTCAGGTAGGACAATCGTATTAAACCTTGTTTGTTCACGTTTCTCCCAGATTTAGTTCGTCTTCAACTTTGTACTCCCAAAGTAGTTTGTGCCTATTGCAAGCTATATTCTGCAGGCATAGTTTAGATTTAAAATAATTAAAATAAATTACATCCAAAATAATGTATTAAACAGTAAGTTTAAAATGATATGTATGAAATAAAGTGCACTAAGCAAAATATAGAATGTAATTAAATAAATATGATATAATTATTGTATAGAAATAGAGCCCAAATAAAAGTAAAAACACTAACATATAATTGCACACACTTCAATATTTTTATATGCTTTTTTTCTACAGTTCTATCATATTTATTAATTTAATTCAGTTAAAAATTTTAAGTTTTAAATAAAGAAATATCTACAGATTGTATTTTTGATTTTGGTTAAAAATTCACTGAGGGGTAGTTTTTACTGATGAGTGATTTTCGTAAATTTGAAATATTTCGCCCAAACCATTTTGTTTAAAATGTATATCTGAGGAATGTTTGACACAGTAAACAAAACTGTTTTTTTTTGTGGGGGACGAGGGTGTGGTTGGGGGGGTGGGGGGGGGGCGTAAATTTGTGTACAAGTAGGTTTCCTGATAACTTGTTTAAAAAAATATATCATTGTTATATTATAATATAATAATAGTATAGTAAAATGTTATCAATGCGCACCGCAAAAGAAAAAAGTTTATATTTTCAAAATTATTTCTCCCTTCCTAAATCCTAGTCCAACTTACATAGGAAGGGCCTTATCTAACAACTATTAAAGTTAATAGACCTACTTTCACGTATTCATACGTCAAGTCAATCTCCAGTAATCAGTCGTTACTCTTAATAGATAACCTACTATCAATAACCGGAAAATAAAACTAATAAAATAGTAAAATATTATCCCTTTTGGCAAAAAAAATTAAAGTTTATATTTTCTAAAAGGTCTTTGGTACAATAATTATATTGTAGCATCGCTTCTCTCGCGGAGTTAAGTAAGTGACCCCACGGCCCTTCTGTTTCAAAGAGCGTTACGTAACATACCTGAGGCCACGTCAGTTTGGGCGTGCATGAATATTCACGTGAGGTAACGAACAATGAGGGGGCCATACACATGTCCACGTGTCCCGTATGGGAAGGCGAATACACGAGGTCATTGCTGACAGTCATTGTACAGATCAATCCCAGTCACACGTTCTAATGTAGGTACCTGCTATTAGCTGCTATAGGCCTCTAGCCTCTTTGTGCAGATCAATGCCAGTCACACGCTATAAGGTAGGTACCTGCTATTAGCTGCTATAGGCCTCTAGCCTCTTTGTACAGATCAATGCCAGTCACACGTTATAATGTAGGTACCTGCTATTAGCTGCTATAAGCCTCTAGCCTCTTTGTACAGATCAATTTCAGTCACACGTTCTAATGTAGGCACCTGCTATTAGCTGCTATAGGCCTCTAGCCTCTTTGTGCAGATCAATGCCAGTCACACGCTATAATGTAGGTACCTGCTATTAGCTGCTATAGGCCTCTAGCCTCTTTGTGCAGATCAATGCCAGTCACACGCTATAATGTAGGTACCTGCTATTAGCTGCTATAGGCCTCTAGCCTCTTTGTGCAGATCAATGCCAGTCACACGTTATAAGGTAGGTACCTGCTATTAGCTGCTATAGGCCTCTAGCCTCTTTCTGCAGATCAATGCCAGTCACACGTTTTAAGGTAGGTAGGTACCTGCTATTAGCTGCTATAGGCCTCTAGCCTCTTTGTACAGATCAATGTCAGTCACACGCTATAAGGTAGGTAGGTACCTGCTATTAGCTGCTATAAACCTCTAGCCTCTTTGTACAGATCAATGCCAGTCACACGTTATAAGGTAGGTACCTGCTATTAGCTGCTATAGGCCTCTAGCCTCTCTGTGCAGATCAATCCCAGCCACACGTTTTAAGGCAGGTACCTACTATTAGCTGCTATAAACCTATATCCGTAGCTCACAGGTCGAGGAGGGTGAATTCTTAAAGTAGTTCAACTCTTGCTATACAGCATTTGCTTAGAAGATGATAAACAATATTGTGGAAAAAGTAAGCCCTGTGATATCTATATCGGAATAGCGATCTGACAGTTACAAAAGTTACTAAATATACTTTCCTATAGTCAAACGTTAAATGATATGTTGTTTATCTCCCACGTTCATAAATTGTATTGATATCTAAAAATAATAATAAAATAATATTCTGCTTCCATTTTGGCTATTCGCGTGTTTGAGCCAATGGGGTAAGGATGGGTAAGGTATAATTTCGAGGAAATATACCAACATTTGCGTGGATAAAAGTAAGAAACCATTAGGGAAACAAACCCGGCCGATATTGTTTCTTGTCAACGGAAAACTATACTAAATGGTCCCCGGCGTTTAGTTCGCGTGATCAACAATGCTGGTCTCGTTTATTAAATGGTCACACAGCTACAGTTCAATTTTCACAGGAATAGCCTTTTATTAAATACAAAATTTCCGCCGAAAAACTGACAACACTTTTATTATTTTGTCAATGTTATTTATGTAGCCTAAAGTTATGGATAATATCTGTCAAAAGTGACAGCTGCAGACCACATGACTACGTATGAATACGTGGAAGTAGATCTAGTATTTTTTCTAGTTGTCAGATAAGGCCCTTTCTAAGTAAACTGGAGTCGAGTTCGTTTGTTTGTTTTCAAGACATAGCTTACCCTTTGACACAGACAGGAAGAACTTTCGAGACTCCTACAAGGACATGATCCTTTTTTTTTTTTTTTGCGCAAGACCATCATCAGACACTTTGGACCAAGAACAAGTCAGTAAAAGTGCACTCTAGGTCAGGATATGACACTTGCACTCTGATTTATGATACCGTACTGGACGAACAAAACAACAACAAAAGTGTCGTTAAGAGTGTTCACCTCACATTATGAACTTTGAACAAATGTATCTCGCGTGGTGAAAACTTAATTAATTCATGTTTGGATAGAGAATTGAACGATAAAACGTTTAAAACATACACGCTAGAATCCGCAAGGATGTTCACGCCGTCCAAGATGTCCATTTATTTGAGGTATTTAACGTGAATTTTTCTGTTTATATTAGCAAACGAGACCCGCCTCGGTGGCGTAGTTAGCTAACGCGCTTGTCTTGTTGAGCTCGACTGCTGAGGACGGGGAGATCGAGGTTCGAATCTCGGTCGGATGAACTGGGGGTGGTTTTCCCTAAATGGTTTTCCACTCCCCTTCCACCCGAATGCGGGTTCACTTCCTCTGATTAAACCTTCCCAATTCCTAATCCATTAGTGTAATTAGTACTTAAAGCGTATAACCCGAACGGGTAGTAAGACGTGGTGCTAAATATTATTATTATTATTATAGCGAACGAGAATTTCTATGAGCGAGAGCAAAAGGACCTACCAATTTTGACGGGAAAGGTATTTTCGTGTACCTTACAGTATTATTTTACACGCCACACTTCGACATGAGACCGTCGGATGGATTTACCAAAAAGGAAATCGCGCTACGAATTTTTGTCGTTCAAGAAAAATCCGTCAACCCCAGTTGGGTTTGAACCCACGAGAATCGGGTCTTGAGGCGAGCACTTTATCTCAAGACCTGCAAGGTCCACCCCAAAAGATTGTATATCCGTTGACGGGAATTTAGAGGTTTGAATCTCTGTCAGTTTCCTCGGCAGGCGGTTGTAAACATGTAACATTTAGCGTATGACATATTTGACCGTTTTTGATGGCGATTATGGACGTGTGAAGTCAATGGAAACCTTAAACTTAAGCTTAATTAGCCAGGCCATGGTGACCATAAGAACCTCTTTCGGGAAAAAATGCCTATGGCATCTTCTGGCATCGAACCCGGGACTTATGAATCAATAGCCGAGGCGTTGACCACTAGACCAAGAAGCCTGTCTTCGACCTAACCTGCGTGTACTTACTATAACCAGTAAAAAAAACACCTTGGTTTACATTAAGTAGATGACCTGGCGGTCTAGGGGTGAGGTGTCAGACTTCTGTGCTGGCGACCGGGATTCAATCCTCGGTCCCGGCACAGATTTATCTGATTACCAATCCCTTCCTTCACCTCTGACAAGACATCTTGTGAATGTGGGGAATGCCAGGCCTCCACCGTGGTTCGGATTCCACGTTAAACTGTAGGTCCTCCATTTCATCTCACAATCACCCTACCATTACACATTAGCGTAAGTGCGTACAACCCGAACGGGTAGTAAGACGCGGTGCTAATAATAATAATAATAATAATAATACATTAAGTAGGTAAGTCGCTAGTATAGGAGCGAGGAGGATAGAATACTATAGGAAATATACCCGAATTTGCACAGCGGGAGGGCGGGAAACCATTCAAATCCCGATCTCACCATCACCGGTAATCCAGTCAAACACGAGGGTGACGTGTTATACCACGCGACCACCGATGCAGGTGAAGATATCTAAATTGATATTCGAATAATTGGAGCTTCCCCTGTTTGGAGGAATGACAAGTTCAAAACTGAGTGGGGTAATAGCTACTGTAAGACCCACTCACCTCGATCTTTGTACGTCTTCAAAACTGAGCATGTCATACATGCGCTGGACCTTGTCCCCACACAGTCTTACTACCCGTCCGGGTGATATGCTTATGTACTAGTTACTCTAATGGTTTTAGAGATTAGGAAGGTTATATTTGTATGAAGTGTTCCCACATTTGTGTGGTGGAGGTAGAGTGGAAAACTATTTTTGAAAATAAACCCACCCTAAGTACCCCAAGTCAAGATTCGAACCTCGATCTTTCCGTCAATGGCCGTCTAGTCTACTGCGAGAGTAGCGCGTTAAACTATGCGGCCACCAAAGCGGGTGATACTTATTTAAAAATATTAATGAGATAGCGATAAGGAGTGTATAGTTGAAAGAAACTGTAACCGAATTCGCTGGAGGAAATAGTGGTAGAACATTTCTAAGTGAAAAATATCCTCCTCAATACATCCAGAAAAGGTTTAAATCCCGACCTACCAGTCAGAGGTAGCCCAGATCAGATGATTCTGACATTTGGCCCGCGTGGCCACCGTGGGATTAAAAGACAGACATTCCTGCAGCCATTTTCCTCGAACCAAACCGTATGTCACCCCATAAAATTCTACTTAAGAATATTTAACAGTCGTCGTGTCATGTTCGTGGAGTACAAGTTCATTTGCGACCGATAACTGCCATCAGCATGAAATTCACGTCAGACAAAATGATCTTGTCGCTCTGTCTTTGGCAGCGGTCCGGGGACTCCCACTGACGCTTTGTTTCAGGGTCGTAACCGAACACCTCACGTTCTACTGTCATCCAGCCATAGCTAGGGACATCGACTTCTCGCGAACAGTGTTTTCACGAAATGTTTGAAAAATACATTTCGAAAACGCTAGAACTTGTTTCAAATTGAAAGAAATCATTATTACTTAGGGGAATGCCAGGCCTCCACCGTGGTTTCGGATTCCACGTTAAACTGTAGGTCCTTCATTTCATCTCACAATCACCCTACCATTACACATTAGCGTAAATGCGTATAACCCGGACTGGTAGTAAGACGCGGTGCTAATAATAATAATAATAATAATAATAATAATAATTATTATTATTATTATTATAATTATTATTATTACGTATTTTTTGAGTTCACGAAATAAAACGATAAAAGTATGTATACGTGAAATCAAAGTTTTTTCACGAATTCTTATTATTTTTCGTATTTTAAACGTTTGTTCGTTAACATGCAAATAACATTAGCCGCGGGGGTGGTGACCTGGTGGTCTAGGGGTAAGGTGTCGGACTTCTGTAATAGGGGTCAGGGGTTCAATCCTCGGTCCCGGCACAGATTTATCTGATTATTAACCCTTCCTTCACCTCTGACAAGAAGTGTATTAATCACAACTTGTGAATGTGTAGAAGGCTAGGCCTCCACCGTGGTTCGGATTCCCACGTTAAACTGTAGGTCCTCCATTTCATCTCACAATCACCCTACCATTACACATTAGCGTAAGTGCGTACAACCCGAATGGGTGGTAACACGAGGTGCTAATAATTATAATATAATTAGCGGCCATATTGATTTTTGTCGTAAAATTAATGCAGTAGTGGTCAAGGTCAAATTTACGCAGCCTTTACCATCGTTGTCTACAAATATTAAAATACTAGTTGATATACAAACAGTGGACTCGCAAAGATCGATCGTAATTTTATTCTCTTCTATGTAGACTTTAAAATAATATACCTAAAAACCCATACGTTTATTGTTATTATTAACACCGCGTCTTACTACCTGTTCGGATTATACGCACTTACGCTAATGTGTAATGGTAGGGTGATTGTGAGATGAAATGAAGGACCTACAGTTTAACGTGGAATCCGAACCACGATGGAGACCTGGCATTCCCCACATTCACAAAATGTCTTGTCAGAGGTGAAGGAAGGGTTTGGTAATCAGATACATTTGTGCCGGGACTGAGGATTGAACCCCGGCCGCCAGCACAGAAGTCTGACACCTTACCCCTAGACCACCAGGTCACCCATGCGTTTATTGTAATCCGTTTCAAATCTGATAAAATATATATTATGTATTTATTTTGATAGTAGTTTAAAAGTAATCATGAATTATTTTATTCAATGGATTATTAAATTATACGTTATTTTTATTCCCTTTCAGTAAATATATATATATATCGACCTAATATTTCTGTGTTTTATGCAATAATTCATTATCTTTGGTTGTTTGTGATCTTTGTAAGCCCTGGAGTTTCTAGCATCCTTTGTGATTTCATTGTATATCTATGTATGTTATTGTGCGTCATAATAATTTATCGGTCTTCATTTATGGTTTTATTTTATGTTGCATTTGTAAGAAATATAATATGTAAAAAAAAATGTTTTACTGCGATTTTTCCAGGTCTTATAAACCTATTTTTACGACGAAATTTTTGTTTATTTGAGAAGATAACGAAATTACAATATTTTTTTTACCATAATATAGGGTCTCCAGCTATAGCAAGTTGTATGAATTTATAAAAATGTTCATATTTGATTTGGTAAGGAGTAATAAATGACAAAATTATATCTTCTTTATTTTTATTATCTTCTCCTAATTTGACAGTAGCTTCGTCTTCTATGACGACATGTGTTGGTGTTATTAACGATGTTACACCATAGTAATGGTAAAATATTTTATTTTACAATCACATTGGTTGGTTGATGTTACACCATCATTAGGTTTGGTTCTCCTCAGACCTGAAGATGGTGTGGGATATATAAAAGGTTCCGCCTCATATGGGGGATATATCAAAGGTGACACCTCATATAGGGTATATGCCTATATCAAAGGATGCCGCCTCATATGGGGAATATATCAAAGGTGCCACCTTGTATCGGGTATAGGATTATATCAAAGGATGCCGCCACATATAGGGGAATATGTCAAAAGGTGCAGTCACATAACGGAAAGGTTGTCGTCTAAGACTTCAGACTCTCTTAAAGACTGAATATCAAGGTTCGTGCAGCTTGCAGTGGGGATTTATCACCGTGGTTTTATCTATTCCCTGTGCATGCGATTGAGGGTGCATTTACTCTAAAACTAGCTACATATCATAATCCATAGATTAAGTTGTTAAACAACCATAGCAGTGGCGGATTATCCAATAGGCGCATCGCGGGGGCACTAATTTGTAATGGGTTGGTTAATCATTTAATTAATTTCTCTATGTTTTATATTATTTTATTTCAAATAAAATATAATCAAAGAATCTTTTGTAAATGAATTGTTCGGACAGGTTCGAAATGGGTTGGGCAAGCTTTGAATGCCATGAATCATCTAGATATCATTTCAAATCTATCGTTACTTTTAAACAACGCTTATCCGTTATTGGGCGTGTTGACATACAACTAGTAAAACAAATAGAAGTAAAAGAAAAAATATATTGTCGAGAAGTATTAAAGTGAATAATTGCGACAGTGAAAATATTGACCAACTTGGGAATCGAGTTCCGTTGACACCGAGGAGAAACACATAGATTCGAATCAACAAGAATTTTTTTTATTATAAGTTGTACAGATTATCTGGATGAGCTCAATTTCTTCTTGAAAAATAATTTTCAAACATACACGGGCAAAGGCAATGCCAATTATTTATCACATACCTTTTTCTTTTCTTGTTTTAAACTTATTTTGGCCGTTAAAATATTGAAAGTATAGAGTATAATGAATGATTAATGTTATTTGTAACACACCACATTTTTATTAATTAAGTTATCATCTGACCACAACTTTAATGCTTAATAAAATAGTGAAGTACCCCCGCCATTATTGTAACCGAGCGTCACACAGTTCCCCCGAGTCCTACCAGATTTTTAAACGAGACTGCCTGATTAGCTCGGCCCAACCCTACTTAATAACTCGGCTGGACCGCTATTTACTGGTCATTACAGTCCTACCCTTCTTCACCTAGTTTTAATTTGCACCAATGGGAACTTGGCAAATTCAAACGGTGAAGAAGGTACTCGAAGTTTAATTTTTTTGTTCCGCCTTTCTGACGGTTAAGGTGCCGACTCAGTTCCTCATCATGGTGACCTGGCGGTCTAGGGGTAAGGTGTCTAAACTTCTATGCTGGCGGCCGGGGTTCAATCCTCGGTCCCGGCACAGATTTATCTGATTACCAAACCCTTCCTTCACCTCTGACAATTCATCTTGTGAATGTGGGGAATGACAAGCCTCCACCGTGGTTCGGATTCCACGTTAAACTGTAGGTCCTTCATTTCATCTCTCAATCACCCTACCCCTACACATTAACGTAAGTGCGTATAACCCGAACGGGTAGTAAGACGTGGTGCTAATAATAATAATAATAATAATTATAATAATAATAATAATAATAATAACAGTTCCTCATCCCCTCCAGGAAAAGAGACAAATCAACTGTCGTTTTCTGCATCTTCAAATATTATAGATAATTTGTCCTTATCACATTCTAATGTGATCCTCCTATCCGCGCGTAGGTCTTCCCAACGGTCTCTCCCAATTGGTTTCGACAGTCGATGCCCTGAACGCGGTTATAGATACTTCCATTCGCTTCTCTATCAGACCTAGCTTTATTTCACTCGCCTCGATCCACCGCTACCCACTGGTGTATCGTGATCCTCAGAATGAGGACCAACCGTGCGATATGGACTTGTGTGACCGTTTGTGCTCAACCACTGTAACACGTTGTGCATGAAATGTTTGGCCCACAAAGGGTAACAAGCGTTACGATAAAGAGTGTACAAACTTTCTCGTGCGGTGCACGCACATTTATTACAGTTAGTAAAAAAATTAAAAAGTAAATAAAATACAGAGATTTTGATGCACATGGGAAAGGATTATTATTATTATTATTATTATCATCACCACGTCTTACTACCCGTTCGGGTTATACGCACTTACGCTAATGTGTAATGGTAGGGTGATTGTGAGATGAAATGAAGGACCTACAGTTTAACGTGGAATCCGAACCACGGTGGAGGTCTGGCATTCCCCACATTCACAAGATGTCTTGTCAGAGGTGAAAGAAGGGTTTGGTAATCAGATAAATCTGTGTCGGGACCGAGGATTGAACCCCGGCCGCCAGCACAGAAGTCTGACACCTTACCCCTACACCGCCGGGTCACCTCACATGGGAAAGGAATCAATCGATAAGAATATTTGTGAAAATCTTTACTGTAAAACGACTCAAATGTCTAGAGCAGAGATTTTCAAACAGTGGTACATGTGCTGCTAAAAGGTATGCGACGTAACATTGAGTTTTATTAATTATTATAAACTCTTTTTTTTTTTGGTAAGGACATATAATATTAATGTAGATTTAGACATGGAGCCAGTACATTTCAAGTAGAGGCACTGTACTAAATACAGGACGACACCTACCTAGACCAGAATGGAATGGGCCAGTTCCATAACGCGAAATTGACCCATTCCATTCGAGTTTATTGTAGGTGTCGTCTTGTATTTAGTAGAGCATCCAGACACGAGCCGTAAAAAGTCTTGACTATGAAACTGGCCCATGATCTCATGTATATCCTGGTTTTGGTAGGAAGCCCATTCTGGAAGGCCTTATTTAGTACCAGAATCCTACTCTATGGCAGTATTTTGCTAGGATAAACAGCCTTTCATAACGGTAACAAGAAGTATGTTTTGGCAGGACTTTTATGCTACCAAAATACCATTATACAAAAGGATTCTGGTAGGAAATAAGACCTTCTAGAATGGCCTTCCTATCGAAATCAGGGTATACATAAATAATAATGGATGCGCATAACATGAATAGGTGGTAATAAAAGGTGCAAAATAAATAAAAAATAAATAATCACGGGTTTGTTTAGCTTAGCACTTAGGTTTTATTTAAATAGTATGGAAAGACAGTTTGTACTTTTAATAAGCAGAGTTTTTTTTTACCTTTTTTTTGATGAATTGATGGAAGTGCATCATCAGGTATGACCCCAAAAGGGGTAAGCGACTGTCGACAGTTCGGATAACATTGATCTAGAATAGCGTTTTTCAAACTGGGTTTAGCCATAAATATTTCAGACTCCACGAGGCAATTTTATAATATTATTTATTTATTTTTCACAATATAAAAAAGCATCAATAATAAGGATTTCAGAGTTTTTCAAATCTGAATAAAGGACATTTGCCAAAGGCTCAGTTAGAACTAAAACATGTAACGTTTTCAGTTTGTTTTATATTTGTAAAGGTGACCTGGTGGTATAGGGCTAAGGAATCGGAATTCTGTGCTGGGGTCCGGGGTTCAATCCTCGGTCTCGACACAGATTTATCTGATTGCCAAACCCTTGCTTCACCTTTGACAAGACGTGTATTAATCACAGCTTGTGAATGTGGGGAATGCCAGGCCTCCACCGTGGTTTGGATTCCACGTTAAACTGTAGGTCCTCCATTTCATCTCACAATCACCCTACCATTACACATTAGCGTAAGTGTGTATAACTCGAACGGGTAGTAAGACGCGGTGCTAATAATAATATATTTGTAAAATTTAAATGTCGTTATTGAATGTTCACAATATTAGTATGAAATTGTTTAGAAAGCTCCAGCATGTATTTTTTCTGGTGCAAAGGCTACTTCGGTCTAAAAAGAATAGAGGAATAGAGGCCAGACAGACCACACGCATTTCCTCTTCAACTGAGAAGTATATTTGCGCATGCGCAGGGCCTAGTTTCTCGATGTGTCACCAACTTCCACTTAAAGTGTGCAGTGAGAAGTCGAGAAAAAAAAAAAGTGTACCGTGAGCAAAAAAAAAAAGTTGAGAACCACTGCCTTAGAGGTACGCAATTTTCAAAAATTTGCCAAGGAAGTACCACTTCATATAACTTCTAGGTTGGCATCTAACTTCCCCCAAAAAAAGTTGAGGCACACCACTTTAATGGGCTTCTATGAGTATCAAAATTTTAAAAAGTTTTTGGGGAGGATTACTCCAAATATTTTATAGAAGAATATAGAAGAATCTAGTAAAAAAAATGCAATTTAGGACACTTAAAATAGTTTCTAGAAGCAGCCAAATTTCAAATAAATACATGGGAGGAGAACCCCTATAAATAGCCTCAAAAGGAGTCTAATTTTCAAAAACCAGAATAACTTTATATTCTTTCTTAAAATAATCTTAATTTTTATATTTAATTTGGGGGGGAACAACTTTAAATAATTTATCGGAGCATCCAAATTTCGAAAAGTTTATGAACCAGGACCGCTGCAAATAGCTTGCAAACTAATAAAATTTAAAATATATATATATATTTATATATACGAGGGCCATTCCAAATATCTTCTAGACCCATCCAATTTTCAAACATTTCTAAGGGGAAGGACCCAGAACCACCCTTTGACTTGAGTGTCGAAGCCTCTCAACGACATATTTTGTTGCTAACTTTCCTTCCGCTCCCCTCTCCCCTCTCCCTAGGCGCTAGACCAGTGGTTTTTAACCTTTTATTTTTCGCGGCCCCCTAAATATCCTAAAATATTTTCGAAGTCTCCTAGTTTTTACTAACATATTAATGATTATGATTTATTCTAAAATAGTGGGTTTATTTACTGATAATAATAACAAACAAATAAATACAACAGAAATTAACTTAACTAAGTTTATTTAATGGGACATCTCTTTGCTGTTGAGAACTTTCCCCTGATTGTTCTATTTCGGTTTCAATTGTAATTCTTAATGCTATTCGCATGGAGGAGTAAATTCGGAGTCGATTTCGCTGCTTCGTTTTAATATTTATCACTGTTGAAAATCCTTTTTCACATAAATAAATAGAGACAAAGGACAGAAAATTTTGAATGGCGATGATAAATAAATGGGGATTTTTTTTATTATACTTGAGTTCTATTATCCCTGCTTCCCTTCCCCTCCGTTACCCCGGAAAATCGAGAGTCTACTGTACTTACATGCTTA
>CABEEJ010006604.1:19798-38240 GCA_901482245.1 Timema douglasi | reverse complement strand
AATTTTTACCATTTGTTAAATACTTACTTAACTACAAGACCTGAAGATGTACCTTTAGGTACTTCGGGATTGTATCAAAAACTAATTTATGTAATTTTTCTTTTAAATCCTAAATAAACAATGATTGATTGATTGATATAGGACATTAATACATTAATATTAATCCACATGATGTATGACATTAATACATTATTATTAATCCACATGATATAGGACATTAATACATTATTATTAATCCACATGATATAGGACATTAATACATTATTATTAATCCACATGATATAGGACATTAATACATTATTATTAATCCACATGATATAGGACATTAATACTTTATTATTAATCCACATGATATAGGACATTAATACTTTATTATTAATCCACGTGATATAGGACATTAATACATTATTATTAATCCACATGATGTAGGACATTAATACATTATTATTAATCCAAATGATGTATGCCATTAATACATTATTACTAATCCACAGGATGTAGGACATTAATACATTATTACTAATCCACAGGATGTAGGACATTAATACAATTTATACAGTATGTAAGCCACTAATACTATTATTAATACACTGATGAATACTAATACACTCTTTTTAATCCACATGATGGACACTAATACAATCTTATTAATACACAGGATGAAGGCCGCTTTCTCCGACCTGCGTCGCGACGTCAAGCTGAATGGCATGGGTCCCCCGAGCCTCAGTAACGGCCTCTCCAACCTGCACCAGTCCCTGAGCCCCGCGTCCGACACCTTTATCGCTGACCTCCTCCAAGCGGTCACCTGCAAAACCGACCCCCATCAACCCCCGTGCGCCGTTTGCGCCGCGACGCCCTCCTCCCGCTGTAGGGACTGCCACCAGCTTCTTTGTGACGACTGCGTCAACGCCCACCAGAGGGCCCGCCTCACCAAGGACCACTTCATCGTCCGACTCGACAGTTTCTATCTGTGCGACTCTCCAGACGGTGCCCGGGCCTCCGCCGTCGGACTCCTGGGGGACGCCAACTCAGGAGCCCTCGCGGTCAAGGAGGGCATAGAGAGGGTGAAAATGATGGAGGACGCCGTGGAGCGTCGTGCGCAGCAGGTGGCCCAGGAGGTGCGGTCCACCACCCAACAATTCCTTCTGGCGCTCCAAGAGAGGGAAAGGACCCTTCTGGGGCACGTGGAGCAGGTCAGTTTCACCTTATTCCTTCTTGTACAGGTTTAGAAGAGGCCCCACTAGCAAGCTAGAGATAGAGCACGTCAATTTCACCTTTAGTCCGGTTGACAGCAAGTGCAAATTGATCTCATTCTGGCAATGTGTTATGCCTAAAGTTTTTCTTCTGATTGTTGTTTCTCTAGGTATAATCTCTTCAATTTTTATGGGTGCCACCCTGGTACCCTTAGATAATTTTTTTTAATAACACACAACAGTTCTCATAATGTGATAAATTTGTTTGATCTGGGTGCAAACCAAGCAATATGTATAATCAAATTTCTAAATTTAAATGATACAGATATCTATAAAGTTTTTTTCACATTATTTGTAAGTTTGAACATATCACTGAACAACTAAATATACGTCACATTATTTCTAATGTAAGTCAGTATTGCAGGTTTACTATACAAATAGTTCTATTATTAATAATCTTCCCTCATCTTCATCTGAACTAACAGCATTTTCAGTATGATGTACAAGACGGAACATAACGTTGGCTAACAGCAACATCTTCAAAACACCCACATGCCACATTCTTCATAAATTCAAGAGGAGCCACGAGGACAACACAAACAATATGATCCAGAATATCATATTAGTATCCATCCTAAAACTTCAATATCTGTTTCTGATGGTCCAATAAGATCAGCAGCTTTCCACAACAATATATTCACAGATGTGCTCTAGGAAAATATTTTATAGCTACTTCATCAGTAGGCGGAGGAAGAGACTTTATCCCAGGTGTGTCTTTCTTTCCAGAAAAAATACTGTACCTCAGTTTTCTTGATTGTTAGTACCGTACAGCAAACAGAACAACTAATGACCAGCGTTCTATCTGTCTCATGTATCCTCACTACTCAATCCTGGTTATGTTGTTCAACCAAGATACATATGTCTGAATTGCATATGAAATACTCTTAGATTAATACTACTAATATAACATCTACCTACATGTGTGTTTAACATTGGTGGAAGAGGATTTCTAGGTCCATTATAGTGTTCAAATTGAATTGGTGAGAGCTCACTTAGCTTTAGGTTTGTCGTATCACACTGTGATAATCTCGGACATATGTCTCCTGTAGTACAACTGTTGTCCACATAGACTTTGACCTTTATGCATTAATTACTTTGATCTTTATGCATTAACGCAACCACCTCCATCATTGCTGGTTCTTACTAATATCCTTTTAGATTGAGCATTGGACACATTTTTGGCACTGCTAAAAGTTTTGTAGCAGTCCCTGTGTTAATGAGCATCAGTAGCATGAAGGTCTGTAGTTGCACCTGATAATCTTACATGGACTTAATTTGCTTGAGAATCATTTCTCTCTGCACACTTTTCAAGAAGGGATTATTTGAATGTTGTTTGACCTGACCGATGTGCTGTATAGCACTCCACTATACCTCTCCATCTATCTGGGTGCCTGGGGGTCAAGCGGTTCACATGGTTCTCCACAAACCATGCAATCTTTTCTCAAATTAAATGCTCCTAATTTACTTAGTTGAAGTGGTGGCTCATTTTGTGGGCATTCCTTTATAATGTTTTTAATCTTTTCAGAACTTGAGCAAGGTGGTCTTTTGGCGTGTAACCATATATGTATGATTTATGACACTTGAGTTATGGAGTGTGGATCTAACTTGTAATAGTGTTTCCAAGCTTTTGTACAGAACACCACCTCTCTATTTGTTTTGATGGTGTTTATTTTTGTTGGACTGGCATCTATTAACTTCTCCATCTTGTTGCAAACAAAGAAACATTCACTTTCAGACATTATGGGCCATTAACAAACATGAAACGAAAAAATGAATACAATTTATAAAAGGAACACACATTCTCTGAACAAAAACAATGATGTAAAATTGTGTTAGCATGTATTCCATCTACTTACATGTGAATAAAAATATTTACCAAAAAATGCCAAGGTGGCACCCATAAAAATTGAAAATAGTACACCCTGATAACCAATAATCTGGAGAAAAATAAGACATACCTCAATGCAAGGTTACACCTCCAATCTGCCTGACTACTTGTTCTTTCCTCTCACACAGTTTGTGACAAGAAGACTCAACGGCTCACTATCCAACTAATAGAAAGCAGGTCAATTTCATCTTGTACCTTCTTCTCTCACAGCTTGACAAGATGGAGGTCCCGGAGTGGTGTCACTTGGGAGAGGGTTTTTGACTTTCATTGTTAATAGTATTATTGTTCATTACATTATTCCAAAATTGTTTTATCCTTTCCTTTATGCAACCAAGCCTCTTCAAGCTCCTCAACTTTNCCCCCCCCCCTCCCCCCAAAGAAACAACTCCCCTGCCCCACCCACAAGTGTCCCCTACATAGCTCACAAGTGTCTCCTGTCCCCCAGGTGAGAGCTGTTAAGGTGAAGGAGCTACACGAACAGTTGGACAGCCTCCATTTAGCTTTGACCCGGCTGGGACGCACCCAACAATCCCTAAATGAAGCCCTAGAAGTGGGAACTGGCCTGGAGCTACTTTGTATCAAGGAGAAGGCCTCCCTGGAACTGAAGCAAGTCCGCATTGTCAGGGGGCCCCTACACCCGGTAGAGGATGACCAGATCGCCTTCTGCCAACCGGACACAATGCTGTTCCACGCGGTTGCCGGGATGGGTTCTGTGCGCAGCTCTGCCTGTGCAGCTACCAGTGTGGTGGCAGGTAAAGGGCTGGTGCATGCAACCAGAGGTCGGGTAGCTTGTCTTACTGTCTGCACCAAGGACCACTTGGGTGAGGTTAGAGGCACAGGGAGGGAGCGGGTGGCAGCTGTGCTGGTCTCCCCCCGGGGCACTACTGTGCATGTGGAGATCAACGATCGAGGGGATGGACTATATATACTATCCTACTGTCCAAAAGTGGATGGACAGCACACGTTGCACGTCACCATCAGGGACTCACCTATCTTAGGAAGCCCGTTTCTGGTCAATGTCCGCTCCCCCAGGATCTACACGGGTATATCCAGACCACTATTCACCTTCGGCGGGGAGGGTACCGAGGATGGTAAACTCTGTCGTCCGTGGGGAGTCTGCACCAACAAGGAGGGGAACATAATCGTGGCGGACCGGAGCAATAACCGCATTCAGATCTTCCAGCCTAATGGCCTGTTCCTCATGAAGTTCGGCTGCAATGGTTCAGAACCTGGCCAGTTTGCCCGGCCTGCTGGTGTCGACACGGATCATCACGGCCGCATCATAGTGGCCGACAAGGACAATCACCGCATCCAGGTATTCACAAGTATGGGGGTGTTCCTCTTCATGTTTGGGGAACACGGCAGTAAGAACGGGCAGTTCAACTACCCCTGGGATGTGGCCGTAAACTCTGAGGGGATGATTGTCGTCTCGGATACCCGCAACCACCGCATACAACTGTTCGCACCGGATGGTACTTTCCTCAACAAGTATGGTTTCGAAATGACGGCCAACA
Organism: Timema douglasi; assembly: GCA_901482245.1. Taxonomy (NCBI): domain Eukaryota; kingdom Metazoa; phylum Arthropoda; class Insecta; order Phasmatodea; family Timematidae; genus Timema; species Timema douglasi. The sequence goes on along the minus strand of CABEEJ010006604.1, from coordinate 33,585 downwards.
TGTGGAAACACTTTGACTGCCCGCGCGGGGTCTGTTTCAATCAGGATGGCGACATCACCATCACAGATTTTAACAACCACCGGTTGGTCACTGTAAACATGACCACCAGAAGGGCCCAGTGTCTGGGGATGGAAGGCTCTGGTCTGAAACAGTTCCTGCGGCCGCAAGGCGTTGTGGTGGATGAGGAGGGACACATCATAGTGGCAGACAGTCGCAACCATCGCATACAGATATTCGAGCCGAACGGTGGTTTCTTGTGGCAGTTTGGGGGCCATGGAAAGGGCTTGGATCAAATGGACCGGCCTAGTGGGCTTTGTCTGTCTCCTGACGGAAAAATTATTGTTGTGGATTTTGGTAATCACCGGATTCATGTATATTGAAAGGCAGGTGTTTTAACGATGCAGTGTTTTTTATAGCATCTTTTACAAAAGATTATACCAAGTGATGAAAACTACCAAATTCTTTTTTGACTTTTCCTTTTTGATTCAGATATTTGAACATAACTGGAACAATTTATGCAATTATAAAGGGCATATATAGTTGGAAGGTTGGTAAATATTTTAACACACACCTTTTTTGATTCATAAAATGATAAACTGAAATGAAAGAAGATTTAATTTCAGTTTCAGCTAATAAGACTGATAATATTGGTTCTCAAATGAAAGAGGCCTGATTTGTTTGTGTAGAAATATAAATACACATTTTTAATTTTGAACAATAAACATGGCATATTCTGGGTCACAAACTTGAAAATTGTAATCCATTTACTAATCACTTCTACTGAAAACAAGGGTTAGTTTGGTGAGTTTTGATTAATATGATGGAGTAAAAAGTAGCCAAGGCTAAATTATAGGGAAAACTTTGAGCAAGCCATCTCGAGTTAATGGGTTTTCTCATTTTGATAAAGATTCAAGTTTATCGTAACAAATATGTTGATGCCTCTTACCTAAAAATAGTGATTTCAACAGTAATTTTTCGTGATGAAATAATAAGCTAGAATTTAATTATATATAAAGGAAATACAAAAAAATATAAATTTAAAACAAATAATTTTAAATGAAAGATCACATGTGCAACATGTTCTTTATATTTAATTTTAAAAAATACTACTCATTTTATGAATTCAACCTATTTATATAACTAAATACCAATATTTTATCCCTTTTTCAAATATTTGTTTTGTTGTGTGATAGTTGAGATTTTTTTATAGTTAAATGTGTTTCTATGGTCCATTTACCATAGGAGTGAGTGGTGGTGACATTTAGCAAAGTCACCAGTATATATATATATAATAAAATAAAATAAAAATACTATTAAAAATACAGCCTTTAATAATGCATTCTAGCGGCTATAAACACGATTACTCTCTTGCATATTGCCACATATCCAATAGTAAAGTAGCAAATGGGCACACACATACACCTAAATAGTTTGAGTGGTAAAACAATTATAGGCTAAATTTAATAAGCGTCTGAGGTTTTAATCCTTTCTAGAATTTATTTCACTTATTTTATTGTTAAAAATAATAGAATTACACCTGGGCAGAGATTAAAACCCTAGACTTGGCTTTAGGCACCAATCCCTTAACTAATGGGGCCCTTATAGATATAGATGCTCATTCATTTTCATCAGGTATTTCATAATTCAATCTTTCCCAATAACTTATAGTAGTTGTATTTTATGTTACTCTCATAATAACATAGATAACCTAAACACAATTTTTAGAGTAGGAGGCATCCTTTTTAATAGCTTCCCAAATTGTAGTTTATTAAACTTAATCCAAACAAAGAAAACAAAATGTCCAAACTATAGCATTTAGTAAACATTCGGGGAGGCTATCAAGGCAAGGCCCTTGCTTAGCAGAAAAAATGGCTAATAGGATGATTGTTGTTGATTGGGTTCTGTAGATGTGTTAAAACCTCTAATGTGCACCCAATACCTCAAAACCATTTTTTAAATGTATTTTGTTTTTAGTGGTGAACTTTGGGGCCAACATTTTCCTGCTACCTGTATAGGCCTTGCTTTTATAATCTGCTTCCAATGTTTATTAACCTGTATTTAAAAACAATTCATGGTTACAATTTTCACTATCCCAGAATGTTTAATTGATCTCCAATATGTAAATACATGTCTTAATTTTTTATTATAAGGGTATGCTCACTATACAAAGGAGGTGGTAAACTTAACTTAAAACAGTTGTCAGACTTTACCTCAGGTTTTATGGCCTCCTTTTCATTATGCCAACTCAAGTTATTGAAATAAAAAAAAGAAGAAAATAATTTTATTATAAATATGATTGTTTAGTTTTTGATATATTATATATTATAGCATAATTTAGTATAAGGCACCAATATATATAATTATGTCTGATGTCCCGCTAGAAAATGGCTTTTGAAGTCTAGCCTTTTTGCTTTCACTAGCTAAACATATTTATGGGCCTAAGGCTTAAATATTAAATACTTTATTCAGAACTCAGGGAATGATAAATCTGGATGAAATATTCTCACCAACATTGGCATATTGTGGTCGTCTGGCAAAAAACAACTGTGAATTGTTTATACTAACTCCAAATACTCGTGAAGGTTCAAGATAATGCTTCACACATCAGAACTTAAAGCAAATTAGAGTAATAGAATGTGTTAGTTTTCTAAATGTGCATTATTCATTTGCCATGGGAGGGGGCAACCTCCCCTCACCGAGTCATTAATCCTCTCGAAGGGATTTAAAATAATGTACCATTGGTAGAATTTAATTATAGTCATTGATAGCAATATATTGTTTTATCCATTTTAATAAGCGAGACTTGACTAGTACTAAGTGATTGAAAACAAGTACAGACACTCCCCATCAATAAATACCCCCAACCTTTCCACTCCATGTTTCTATTACTCTCAATCAGCGTTCTATAGGTGGATTAATTCTAGTTTAAGTCTCCCCAGCCCCACCCCCCCAAACCGGCTTGAAATAAATTTGTGGTCTTGCACCCGAATGTTGAATCCGTTTCCCAAGTTAAGTTAATCTTACACGATTAAATAAATCCCACCACCATATGCCACTGATAGGGGGCCATTATTTTCACAGCTGTACAGTTTGTAAATTTTCAAGTGTAACACCTTACTTTGTCCATTTTTATGGCACCATTAAAGGTGTTTTGGAATTAAAAATTAATAAATATTTATTAAATATTAATTATAAATCTTGAAAAACTTTCAAGATAGATAATTATGTAGTATACTCTTACTATGTAGATAGTAAAATATTAACCCTCTAAGCAGCCAATTCAATACATTTTTAATAAGTTAAAAAATATATTGTCAATAACTTGCTGAATATATTGTCAATAACTTGCTGATTGATTTATGTTCTTACCTCTACTATCTTAGAGATAAATATCCTTTTTATGTTGCATCTTTTACTCTTTGCTATACACAAAAAAAAAAAAAAAAAAANGGTTTATAAGCCTCTGCCCCTTTCTCTGCTTATTGAGTTAATATTGTGACTGGATTTGGTTGAAATAATATTTTAGTTAAAAATAAACAAAGAATTTTAAACTATTTACTTATTTTCTTATATCTTAGTTTAAAATAATTGAGAAACTTTAAATAATAATTATTTACTCATTTTTTGTTTACACATTTATTGGTATTATTAAAGTGATTTTAAAACATACTTTAATTAAATAAATTACTTTATAGAATAATATTGTTCTGTTTAGATTAAATCTAGAACTTTTGATTTGAAACTGAAATATTGTTTTATCCAGATTTAGTTAAAAAATCATTTTCATTTATATTGTAGGTGACATTTTGAAGAAAAAAACCCCCTTCTAAATAAAGCATAAAATCGATTTTACATAGATATTAAAATGTAGCTAACTCACCAGGTAATATAATGAAAAGTTTTCTAAAGAAAGTCACAATTATAATGTTTAATGTGTGCATATGGATTAATTGAAGTGCCGCATAACATTTGGTGTTTTTTATGCACTTTCATTCAATTGATTTAACCTAAATCCTATGGTCTTTAATTGAGTTAGAGCTCAACGCATATTCTTTAATCAAATTAAAGTTAAATGCTGTGTTCTTTAATCAAATAAAAGCTACAGGATTCATTCTACATAATGCATTATTTAATTGAATTAAAACCAATTCTATGTTATTTAATCAAATTAAAGCTACATATCACATTATTTAATTGAATTTAAGCCAAATTCTATGTTATTTAATCAAATTAAAAGTTAAATACTGTGTTATTTAATAAAATATAGCTTCATGATGCATTCTTTATTTAAATTAAAGCTTCTTTGATTGAATAAGAACTTTTCCCCATTTAAAGATGACAGATGCAATATACTGTGAAAATGCTTTTATTATTTTATGCATTGTTATTGTTTTATGTTTTAATAAGCTTATTTTAACACTTGTTGTGTACAATACAATACACTTGTTAAAACAATGGGCATTTATAAAACTAGAATCAATACTCTGAACATTTTGTTCTGGAGAGTTCCTCACACGCAAGGCTGATATGTAGAGTTATTGTTCTTAAAATATAAACTTTTACTGTGTAACTTATTACTTTTAAATTAGGATCCATAGATTAAGCTAATAACCATTTTTTACTAGACCAAATTGTTGAATTAAAAAGAATTGTTTGGTCCTTAAGTAATGATAAATGATTGTTTGATGTTTTACAGTGCAGAATTGAACAAATATCTTTATCATCCAAATGTGACTTAGTATGCTTGAATTTATTAATAGTTCTACAAAAATTAAAATTGTGATTTTTTACACACAGATTGGGATCTAATGATAAAAGATTGGTACCCACATAAGATTTTCACGCGTTAAAGCACAAGAAATAATTAAAATTTGGCTAAGATTTCTAATTAATATAGCAACATGAGTGAATTCAACCTTTATTTGAAAATGTTTTATAAGATTCCTCTTCTAGATTTGTATTTAAAATAAAAGATTCAGATTAAGAGATTCAAATTCAGCCCAAACCCACCTCTAGTTATAGTATTAAGTTTTAATTTGTATTTTCATAATTTACTATCAATAGTCATACTTAACTAAATATTATGTAGGTCCAATCCTTTTAACTCTTGAGACTTCAAAATTCACCTCGGAAGTAATAAATGGGTTAAAATGTTAGTAAATTCTTACTATTTGTATCACTATAATATTTTCAAATATACATTTAAGGGAGAAAACTAGACTGAAATAATTTTTAATGTTAACTACTGCCTTAACAAAAATGTAAGACTGACACATATATTAGAACTAACAATTACATATGAACATGGTTTTTTTTTGTACAAATATACAATGAGTCATTTCATATTGTTAAAAAAAATGGCATTTTTTAAAAAGAAACGATGATACAGAAGTTTGGACAAAAATTCACATTTAATACATACTCATGTGAACTAAGCATATGATAAATTATTAAGTAGTTGATAATATACAATTTACTAAAGACTTCTTATAAATGTTGGTTAAAACCAAATTTGAACATAGTTAATTGTGATCTCGCAATGTATCATGACAAAACTCTAGTTTTTATTCATTTATCTATCTTCAATATGTGGCCATACTTGTTACCAAATAGTTGCTAAAAATATGGGTGTATTTGTAAAATCAACCATGTTTGTACGAAGTAAAGGTATTCACAATGGACACATCTTCATTTTCTGTGTTTGGTTGTTATTACAAGTGATGGCTAAAAAAACTTCAAATGTTTCTTGTCTAAAACAAAATATACTCTGAATGTTATAATTATTTGTATATTTAATTTTCAAATGATCTATAAATGGAAGGTACAGGTTGGATAAATATTTAGGTAGGAACAACTAGACAAAAACGTATGCAATTGGGAACACATTTCACACTTTAAATTGCTGCCACTGGACAAATAAGTAATGCTCATCTTTTATATATATAAAAAATTAAGTTAGTAATTTATTACAATTTTAATAGGCAATATGTTCGTTGTACTTACAGGCTTAATAATTAATTAATACATATATGTGCTGGATTGATACAAGTCCTGGCGAGACTTCACTAATAAACTGTTTCCTCATACTCTGTATCAAACTTGACCTCTAAAAGAAAGTAACTTGTATGTTCATTAATTTATATATATATGGTTCGTCAAGTTGATGTGATTTATAGGGAAGTTGATTGGCACAGTTTTGTAAAAGACTGGCTTGCCCTGACAAATAAATACTTCACGAGCTTAGAGGATCTATACTATTTTGTTCAGTGGCAGCAGAACATTCCTTGATCACATTGTGAAAATTGTCTTGTGCCTGTCCCTTAATTTGTTCCCATAGCATTTTCCTCTTCTCTCATGCACAGACAGCAAATATACCTTAAAAAGTGAAAAGGAGTTTATGTTGATTTAGATAATAACTCTCTTAGTGTAAACTTATAATAGCTCCAATTCTTTATGCGAGAAATTTGAAAAATTTGTTTGATAGTAATTTTAATATATTCTTACAGTAATTTTTAAAATTCTCTTAGTAGGCGGTGCAATCCTGTTAGCAACCTATCCCCTCCATTGCTTATATAACTGTTGCCAGTTTTGTGTGTGCATGTGGCCTAAGGTTTAGTTGATTGTGCAAATATTGTGCTTTTATTCATAAATATGTTTACAAAAAGACTGTTTGACATTATGATAGTTCAAATGATTTTAGATATAAATAATATGCCTATTTAAATTGGTAGCACCTAAATAATGTTTAGTCGATTGTTTAAAAGGAAACATTAGTTCCTATAGAAGATTCCTTATTTCTGTTCAAGATTCCACTTTGAAATGTTTTTTCCCCTCTTATATAATATCAAATTATTTGACTGTTACAATAAAACCCTTTTTAATTGTAAGTAATTAGTGTTTGTAATTTTTTTTTGAGAATAATTTCAAATTATTCCCTAATTATGTTTTAATATTTTTATAATTTAAATGCGTCTACTTTTATTGTTTGTAAATGTCGTGTCTAAACACGTTTTTTTTAAAAATGAAAATAGAATGTTTGTTGTATAAAATAGTAAAACTGATTTAATTATTTGATGAAACTTTGGTTTCATGTTATAAATATCAGATATTTTACATTGGCACGATGGTAATTGATACAATCATATTATTAAAAATAAAAAGGGAAGATTTAATAAAACGTGACATATACTTGTACAAAATATGTAAAAGGTTAAAAACATTGCATGCTATAAGATTTGATTGTTTTCCTAAACTCTTAAGTTCCTCTTAAAAATATTTACTCTAAGTATGTATTAGTTGTGTTGTAGTTGTTAAGTAATATGTAGGTTGAGTTTTATTAGCTGTAAAACAGGGAAAATACATTTCCCCCTAATTAATGTTCCCTTACAACCCCAAATACTGGGGAATTTCAAAAGTAAGAAAAGACAAACTAATATTGAATGGACTTGAGCATTATAATAACAGTAGAATGGACACTAAAAAAAATACAAATTTTTTTTAGGGTCAACATTTTATATTATCATTACTTTATATGTGGATGGAATCCTCAACTCCTTGAATCCTTAAAGATATTTGAGATGCCAGGGTTCAGGAAAATAGTTTAAATTCCAAAAATAGATTTTTTTCTCCTCAAAATTTTGAATTATTTGTTTTAGAGGACTTAATGCTTAGTGGTGATTCTGCCCCAACATAATTACATAGTACAAACTTAACAACTAAAACCCAGACCAGTAATTTAACACTTAACTGGATGTTATAATTAGGGCTCAGATATTTGACATATTTAGTTTCACCTTGAATTTAATCTTAATGGATAATAAAACATGTTTTAAGCTACCCAGACTCCAAATATACACATTCTATTTTGTATAAGTGCATATTTTGAGAAGTTTCACATTTCAGGTATTAATGTTATAGCTGCCTATATATTTCACTTCTATGTAAGAATCGTATCTGGGTTTGCCTGCTACAAACAGATTCACTCTTCCTGAAAACGTTTAGTCCACACCTATTCGAGAGAGACCTTTTTTGTATAGACCCAGGTAGTAAAAACTTGTGAAGTATAGCTCACGGTGATGGGAGGTTCCTTGTGTGGTTTAAGGATCTATCACTCCCTATATCTATCACTTCACAATGTTTATAATTTTGAAAAAACAACAATAAAACACCTATGTCAGATCTAAAATTAAAGATTTGTTGTCTAATTTGTTATACTGTAAGTTACTTCCTTGATTTGAGTCATATTTTAAATAATATTCATTATTAATTGGTAACAAATTTTTAGGGAATATTTGTTAATTTTTGAATGAATATTTCACAATTTTTAAGGTCATATTATCCGAGCCTTAGTTATAATGAATATTATCATTTAGTTATTGTTTCTATTTTATATAATTATATAACTATTTCCTCATATGTTAATAATGTTAAAAATATTAAGATGTATAAAATGATAGATATTATCAGCGTCTTTATAGGTATCGATAATATCTACAATAAAAACCATCTATTTTGTTTCTTAGACTTCAACCATAGAAAGCACTTACAAAAAAAAAAATATATATAACTAGCTCAAATTTTGGGGGCTTAGTATTATCCAATATTTACTAGAGATGCTTCTAATCTAGGGTGTTGAAGGATGGCATGTGAATATATTCAGTAGTGCTCTTCATATCTGCAGGTAAAAGGTTTCAAGACCTTATACCATGGTCATGTGGAACCGCCGCAAATAATACCAAAGGTTTATTTATTAGCTAAAAAATATCAGCCTATTGTGGGTACCAAAATTTTCACTTTGTCACCAATGGAAAGACATAACACTTTCTCTTAGGCTTGGAAGCACTATTCTCACAATTTGGGCCATTATTAAGGTAAATAAGGGCTTTCTGAACACACACACTGCACTAACGCAACTAATGCAAACAGCTTGAATGCGAAGCATAATGGGGGCAAGTTCTGCAGGAAGAATGGGTACAGGGACAGAAGATGAGTCAAAGACTTGGGGGGCATGGTTTGAAACCTATAAACACGTGTGTGTGTGTGTGTGTGTGTGTGTGTGACACACACACACACACACACACACACACACACTCTCTCACTCACTCACTCACTCACTCACTCACTCACTCACTCACACACACCCACCATAAACTCCAGATATGGGGGCACTACGGTATAAGAAGTTAAATACCGAAACACAATCCCAGATGATTACCCCAGCACTGGTTGACAAAGAGTGCACAAATGATGATTGCTGCAGAACTACAACTAGTTGATTCTGAGCACACAAATTAATCTCAACACTTGTCCTTCACCAAGAATGTTGATAACCTGTAATATTGCAAGGAAGCATTTCTGACACGATCCCTTTACAAAAAACATGTTTGTTATGACAACCCTCACATTCCCAAAAAGGTGTTTGTATAGATCTGGTATATTCTGGCAGCTTTGAAGCATCATTAGTCATCCCCAAAATTGAGCTGTATTAATTCTAGCAAAGCTTGTTTATAGCCAAAAAAACCTTTTTTAGGTGACAAATTATTTTTTTGGCTTCTGGTCACAATATTTGTCTTGGCAATGTAACTGGGTTAAGAACCATCTTCACTTGTATCTCTGTATCAATATAATATTTGATGGTAATCAAATTGTTCTTTAGATCAATAGTGACAAAAAATAGGGCCATAGACACACAGCTGTGCACCAAATTTTAGATTTCCTCCTTTTATGTGGAAGTCTGCTAAAAAAAGATTGCTTTAAATCCTGTGTATCGACTATGATTACATGAGAGTACTTTTAGTTGAAATGTTTGTGCCCTGGTGGGTAATCTCCTTCCTACTGTGTTCTTATTATAGTTTGACTCTCAAGTGTTTATTGAAGAAATGTTATGTTACACTTCATTGAACACTTTTGATAAAAAGTACACAATTTGGTATAGTATTCGACCCAATAATAACCAGGTATGTGATAACAGCTGGAGATTCCAATAATTGTGGTTGGGTAAAAAATAGGTAAAGTAGTTAATGTAGGAGGGAAGGGGGGTGGGGACGACTACTATTGGGTCAAACACGGTATTTATTAAAATTGTAGGAGTTAATTTTATCTAAGGGGTGAAAACCCTACAGGCATACATAATTTAGATTCCAGGGCTGACCCATCCCAGAATTATTTATATGGTCTTAGGAGAATTTCATGAGGTCACACTAGTGGTTCTGGGGCACTTTTTGATTATTAACCATTAATGGTCTTTGGTCTATAGTCTGGAGGTTCCAGGCTCCAGTAACTTGTGCGAGTTAAGTGATTAGATGTAAAATCAGATGATTTTAAATTTTGGAAAGTATTCTTTTAACCTAATATTGTATAAAAATATAGATTAAAAATCATGATTGATATCCCTATAGTTTCCAAAAGAACAAAAAATAAATAAAAATTGAGAAAAGAGCTCTCAAATATCATTAGACGAATATATCGAAAAATAAAAATATCGTAGGTAAAATAATAACCAACATTATTACATTCCAATTTTAATAGGAAGGGTCTTATCTGACAACTTTCAAGTTACTAGAGCTACTTTCATGTATTCATATGTCAAGTGATCTGCAGTGGTCACTTTTGAGAGTATAAATATGCTTAACTAGAAAATAGCAGTAATAAAATAAACATTTTTGCTGCTGGAATTTCTGTATGGTCCTTTATATTGAAATTTAGAATTTGAATCTGCTGAAAATGATTAGAATTTGTATTTGATTTAAAATTAAGAATATTATATTGAAGGTTAAACTCTGAACTTTAAATCCAAATAGATACAGCTTCTGATTTGATGTTATTTAAATCAAAATTTTGAATACATCTTTTTTTTTTTTTTAGATATTCACTAATTAAACATTGTTATCAACAATTTTTTTTTTCTAAACTCAAATATATAAAAATTATGAAGAAATAGATTAAAATTAATAAAACTAATGACATTTTTAAGTAGTTTGAGACTGTTGATTTGAGCAAAGATTCAAACTTGATTCACAATTGAAGATCTTATATTCACCTAGGTTTAGAAATATAATTGCCAAAATTTGTGAAATTTTCACAATCTTTTCCACTTCATGTATATTGTTTCCTAAACATGTTTAAAACAATATTTTAACCAAGGGAAGTGATTCTTTTTATCTACATATACAAAACTTTTGTAGTTATTCAATCATGGGAAGAAGAATTAAAAAGTTTTAAAAGTATTTTGTGTGGTCATGTTTTTTTCCCATTTATTCCCCAATCCACACCACGGAAAATGTGAACCTGGACAAAGTTGTCAAAAGTTGACCAACTTGCTTGGCTGTGTTGGGGAGGTCAGCGTTCAAATTCCAACTGGGTGTAATGAGGTGATGGTATTTATTTTATTTTATCACTGCATCTTAATACCTATTCAGGGTATATACTTACAATTACTCTAAAGTTTTGGGGATGGGGAAGGAATAGTTTTACCTGTATTTTTATCTAACAATTTTTAGTATGTTTAACTAGCATATGAAATTAATATAATTATTTAGAATTAACAAATATTAGCTTCGATTCAAACCCTAAAAACTTCTTCACAAATGTATAAAAAAAAATTGTTATTGATCACATTAAGATTTTGTGTGTTTTTTTTACCGCAAGGTTGTGAAATTATAGCTTTATGAGCATATTAATATATTTATTTGAATAATAGTGTATTGTTAATAGTTAAAATATAATACAAATGATGGAATCTCCAGCTTGTTACAAACAATTACATTCCAAGAGGAAAATATTTAGTAAAGAAAGAGTCCACACCTATTTTCAATAAGGCAGAACTTGTTCAGTAAATCAAGCGGTAATGCAGACTGCAGAAGCTACAGGTGTGTTATTTAGTGATCTTTATTAAACAAGACCAATCAAAAAAGGAAATAACTGCACTCAAATGAAGCGTTTGGATAAATATAACACTTTTACTCCAGCAGCAATTCGCAGAAAGGTTCATTCAATTTACTGTAGCAATGAATTACTTACCCGAGAGAAAATTAAGGCTTTGGTATTGATAGTGACCTTCCTAATTTTCTGATTTAAGAACAAGAATGTAATTTATAGCATTTAGTATAAAATGCATGTTGTAATATTTTTGTTTGTATATTAATTATGAGGAAAAAAAGCTTTATATATAAAATAGTTTTAAGCATAATTAAGTGGGGAATATAAAATGTTAATAAACTTCAATCTTGAAAAAAATAGCATTGTGGGAATAGTTAAATGTTTCCAAAAAAAGGCTTTATGTTTTTTGCCTGTCAATTGAACCCCTCCAAGCTGCATTGTTAAAATGAGGGATTTCCAAGTAAAGCCTCCCCACTCCAAGTTTGCCAACCTCTAACAGAGAGACAGAAGATAAATCTTTTCTCCATAAGACCTGCAGTTACCTCAGCCATGAAATTAGGTGTAGCCATTCTTTTCTACTTTCAATTATTACTATGTATTTATGTTTTAATTTGCACATAGAATACTAACATAAATAAAAGGTTAGGAATATTGTAAATTTATTTTTTAAGTTTTATTGGTTAAAAACAATACAAGGATCAGGAACATTAAATAAATTAAGGCTGCAGGCTTACTATTTGACAAAAGTATTTTTTGTAAATTTAAATTTAAATTAATTGGCACATCCAAATAATTTAACAAGATAGGCCTAGGTTATTAAAGGTAATGCAAGATTTTTTGACTTTAATGGAAATTATTGCACTATTTTAGAAAGTTAGCGTAATTGTCCTAAAAAAAAAGTGGTAGGCATGGGGGGGAGGAGGTTGATTAAAAAAATTTAAATTGGTATAGTAATGCTGTCAAAGGTGTCTAGGAAGCGTATTGCTCTTTATATAATATGTCTTAGGTGTGGCCTTGGCTGCCTGCTGATATATTTGTAGTTTTAATTCAAATATGTTTGTAAATTGAAACTATTTTAAATACTCTAGTTGAGGCATGAAATGCCCCACCCAACACAAGTTTTTTTGTATTTATCAAATTTATTTTTGAATATTTATATTGTTTAGTTGAAATTTTATTTTATTGAAACAAGAGTAGACATTACTTATAAAGTACGACTTTCTGATTCTTTGGTATGCCTTGAACATCAAACTGGTTTTAGAAAGCGCTCATCTAAAAATATTTTATATTGTGTTTAGGAGTCACATGCTATGAATTATGGACTTTCTATTTACTAAAAAAAACAACCATATTATCTATCATTTGGTTTTATTTTATTTTGTAGAATTTAATAATATTGCTAAGTAATGGAAGATGTCTTTTACCTCTTTGTTTTCATGTAAATAGTTAAAATATTATTTTAATAAAAATTAACCAAAAACAGACAATAAGTCAGGAAATATGGTACCAAACAGCCACTTTTAATTAAACATTGAAAAGTGAATAGAAGGGCAAGGTCTACACCAGAAAACTCCAGGCCTAAAAGTTCACAATTTAAAACACACAATTATGAACTTTTTGCGGTACATCAGTCCCTCAGCAGAAGAGTAAAACACCAACTGGACTATAGTAGCATGGCTAGAGGTAGGCCATGGCCACTTAGATACTGTTGTTGCCCGTTTCTTGATTTTTTTTCTCTAGCTTGGATTCTGTAATTGCCTGTTAAAACTTTTATCTTGACTTTTGGTAAATGGGTAGAATGTTGGATTTATATTATATTTAATTGTTAAGTTATAAGTTATTGTTTGCATAAAAATGAGACTAGGCCTACTTGTAAGAAAAGGAGAGATGGTTACCTAAGGTTGTGGCGT
>CABEEJ010006604.1:0-19703 GCA_901482245.1 Timema douglasi | reverse complement strand
GGGGTGGGGGGGTGGGGGGGGGGGGGGGGGCGTGGCTGGGAGTTGTGCAACTATAAGGGAGGACTCTTATTACTCTAGTACTACTATAGCATGAGTCAAAATCTGTACTATGCATTTGGGTATAAAGTACTACTGGTTTGTCAGGGGCCTCGTGATTGGTATCAAAATGAAGATCATTTGTTGTCCCGTGGTGAGGCCAACGTATTCATCAATGTAGCAGCAGCATTGTAACTGGTATAAGCTTTTCTTGTGGAGCAATCATAGTGGCCTTATGGGGAATTTCACCTGATGTTTGTTGTTTGGGGCTGGGTCGGGCAATTTAAGGTGAACCAGAATGCTGCAGAGATTTGGGGGGTGGGGGGCTTTTTGAATGTGATTCTTGGAGAAATGTTGAGGTTAAATCTGAGTTTGTCTAGTCCTTCATAATATTGGGTGGTGAGTGATATCCTATGTCATTGGAAGGTTGTTTCTTTGATTGTTGACTATTCTGTGAAAGCCTTGGAAGAGTTTTTGACATTGCTCGTTAAGGTCTTTTTCCTAATAGCATATATGTTTGGCTTTCGTAGCTGGGCTATATAGGGTAGAGAGCATTTTACATAAAGGTTCAGTTCCAAATTCATGAAAATGGCATGTTATGAAATGTTCCAAGTGAATCTGAGGGTGCTGTGCTCACAACTAATTTATTACAGTTCCTAAACAGGTTAAATAACAATAGCACCCTCAAATTCACCTGGAACATTCCAAAACACTATGCCGTATTCTTGGATCTGGTATTGAACTTTCATGAGGAAAACATTAACACCACAGTCCACACAAAAGACACCATAAATAGTACCTGCTTGAGTATCTACATGCTCTGATGCCCCACTCTCTTGCAGTAGACTAGTTTCCCGATGACGGGAAGCTCGAGGTTTGAGGTGTACTGAGGGTGTTTTTTCTAAAATTGTTTTCCGTTCTCCTTCCACACAAATGCAGGTATACTTAATATAATAATAGCGTCCCTAGTCCCTAAAACCATTAGTATGATTAATGCATAAGCATAGCTCAACCAAGTAGTAAGAGACAGTGCTAAAAAAAATTCAATATCTTCATTTAAAAAAAAACCTCCTAATCTTGGCAACATTCTGGTTTACCCTAAATATTCTGACACAGCCACAAACAAAAAACAATATCAGGCCAAAAGTTCCTTCCCATGCCACAAATTGAGATGCAGTACCTGCAAAATACACCAACCTTCAACCTCATTCAACAGCAGACTCGCACAAATGGATTACTCCATAAGGCCACTGTGACTGCTCCATAGAAAATCGTCGGTTACAATGCTGCTGCTACTACATTGCTGAATAAATTGACCTCACCACAGGGACACTCAGACAACTATGAGTTAGTGGTCACTGTTTTGATACCAACCACAACCCTGACAAGACAAACCAGTAACACTCCATGCTCAAGTGCATTGTATAGATTTTTACTCGTGTTGTTACTAGAGACCCGCCTCGGTAGCGTAGTTGGCTAACGCGCTTGTCGTGTTGAGCTCGACTACTGAGGACGGGGAGATCGAGGTTCGAATCTCGGTCGGGTGAACTGGGGGTGGTTTTTCCTAAATGGTTTTCCACTCTCCCTCCACGCAAATGCGGGTTCACTTCCTCTAATTCAACCTTCCCAATTCCTAACCCATTAGAGTAATTAGTACTTAAAGCGTACAACCCGAACGGGTAGTAAGACGCGGTGCTAAATATTATTATTATTGTTACTAGAGCAATACAAGTTCTCCTCAATAAATGTAATGCTTCCCAGCTTCGTACATGGGAACTTGCTCACAGATATATATATAAACAAATCCAGCCCATCTACCTCTAGCCCAATTATGTGTTGTGTTTTTAACTGTAAACTTTGAGACCTACAATTTTTTTGGTGTGTTTTATCCAAGACAATAAGTTAATTATTTTGTGAGAAAGGGGAGCCATAAACTCAAAATTTCTTTGCTACAGGGCCCACCTTTGAAATTTCTGTGTGACCTTGTCGTCATGTGATGATTATTAAAAACCAAACATTAAACTAACCAAATAAAACTAATAACGCAAGCTGCCACTAAAGTAGAACTTAATTTTTTTTATAGCTAGAATAAAAACATTTAATAATGAAACTATGTCATGAACATGGGTGTCGCTAGATTTTAATTATTTGAGGTACATAACAAACCCATTTTCACTTTTAATTTAAAAATAAAAACATATTTTGTATCAAGTGAATAACATAATAACGGATTTAATCCTATAGATCATATAAAAAGGTTAGGTTGTGAACTTTTTTTAAAACAAATTTTATTTAGCACAATCATTTAAATCTAAACAATTATATACATATTTACATTTTTATTTTGTTGTAGCCAATCTATGGCATAGTAATTATGGACAGACAAATATCACTGTTGATAGCAGAACAAACAATATTTGTGAAAATTAGAACTATACTTTATAACAGGCATGTCCAACTTCCAAGTAGGCTGTGAACTACTATCCAGTATCAAAAATGGTGATCTACCACAATATCCCATTGTCACTCAACTTAAACGTGTTATATTTGGCTGAGATTATGGTAAAAATAGTAACAAACATAACCTGAAATTTTTACTATAAATCAGTATGTATTTGAAAATACATGCTTACCTCCGTCGTTAGTGTGACACTTGGGTCTGAATTTCTTTCATTATCTGTTGGTACTAGAAGAGGGCCAGCTTCAGGGAATCCTGAAGGTGTCCATCTGTTATGTTGGAACGTTGCTTACTTGCCATTTTTAGATATGAACATAAAAATTCATACATATAAGTCCAACCAAAACATAAGTGTAGAATTTTACTTAATCTTCCCAAATTGGGAAATTTTTGTCTAGGCAAGAACTTCCAAAATGATTGAACTCCTGAATGGGCCTTTAGAAAAATGTCAATTTTCACTGATAGTGACTGCAATTTCTTTAATAGCCAATAGGCTTTGAATGGAATTATATTACAACTGTTTGTATACACTTTTTACATTTTCACAACTAAATTCTTATGAGCCTATGGTGCGATTGACCAAAATCCATCCAGCAATCGACACGTTGGACATGCCTGTTTTATACAAACATAAAATCAGCTAAATTGGTCCAGATGAAAGCTCACCATTAATTATTCAAATATAAATTATAAATACATAAATAATATTTTTATAACAGATAAAGACACAAGAAAGACAAAAACGAAGAAATAATAAAAAAGAATAAGAAATGTCTATATGATTTTATCAACAATCCATAGTAGTTCTGGAATACTTATTTCTCTCATTTATTTTTTTAAATCTTTATAAAAAGTTTTGATTAGTTTAAGATTTAAATGAATAAATCGTTATGTATGAAAGTAATATGGTTGTGTCAATTGTCATCTAGAAGAGGAATAAAAAAATATATAGTACAGTATTAAAAAAATAGATCAGAAAAAGTGAAAATATAAAGGTCACATTAAATAATATTTTTAAAACACTATTCAAGCTCCTGAATTTTGTTTAAGAAAGCCATGTTTCAGACTTGAGTGACAGTTTGTGAAGTGGAATATTTTTATCACTGCATACTACCTGTTCAGGTTACACATGATAATTACTCTAATGGGAAAGAAACGAGGAAGGAAGCATTTTAAAGGTAATCTACCAACATTTGCATGGAAGGAGAGTGGAAAACCATTTAGAGAAAACCACCCTAAGTAGACAAGACCAGGATTCGAACATTAATCTACTCTTCTTCAGCAGGCCAGTCTAACACGAGAGCAACGCCTTAAGCCAGTGGTTCTCAAAGTAGGGTCTGCGGACCCCCAGGGGTTCCTAAGGGTGACATAACTTAATATATTTTTTAGATATTACAAAATGTTATATAAAAGGGTAAATTGCTGCTATCTACTAAACACGATGGAGGTGCCTTTCCATATTAAATCCTGTCAAGAAAGTGAGGGTGAAAAGTGGGGGGCTGGCCACACCCATTGTGCCCAAATATTTGAGAGGAGAATTTGGAAATTTACTTTTATATTAGTTTGCTCATCAGCCAGCACAAAGCACTTTCAAAAAAATCATCGATTCATTTGATGCCTTTTCCAACAAATTATTTATGCGAGCAAGTTTTTTTTGCTATTTTTGGTATGAAAAAATGTTAAATGAAATTGTCTTAATGTGGAATGAGACTTGGAGATTGTTACTAAAATTGCTAGATTTCAATGATATTTTAAAGTCACCCAAAAAGTTCTATTCTTCACATAAATTATTAGTAAGTATAAATGTACATTGTATACATGTAATACATAATAAGTTTTCTTTTAATTTTTATTGTAATTCTTACATTTATTTAAAAAATATATTATGTACAAGATGTACCTACATTATTTTATTTTCATAATAATTAAATTATATTAAAAATATATTATGACTAATTTATCATTGTAACATAGTATAAATTTATGATTAAAATTTTGTTGTTACCATTTATCCTACATTAAGGGGTTCTCTGATTAAAGGGCCCAAGTGACTTAAGAAGTTTGAGAACCAATGACTTAAGCTATTCGGCCACTGAAGTGGGTCTGGCAATAATTGAAGGATGAAATATAAAATTAGGAATGAGAAGTGAATTTATATGCATAACTAACAACTCAAAAATAAACGCGCAAGTCTTTAATAGACTCTTGTGTTCAAACTCAGAAGCTTTATAGAATCGGAAAACTCTAGCTTGTTGTACGAGGCTATTTCTGTCCTGTATTGTGTGTCTGGTGATGAGTCGAGGTTTATTCTCCTCTCTACTTGTCTGGACAATATTTGTAAAATGTACAGTTGACAAACATTCTTTTAGTTAAAAAAATATTGGTGCTATTGTTATTTAAATAATAAGGATTTCCTTTTTAAATAAATATATGAGTATTATTTTCATTTTAAAATAAAATAGTATTTAATTCTAATAAATAATTTGATTTCTATTCAAATAGAAAGTTCTAAATTTATATATATCTAATTATTTATTGCATTCAAGCATAGCTCAACTCAACACTCAGGTGCTTTATAAGAAGTTTTCATGAGCTTGATTCAGAATAAAAAAAAAGTAGAGATGGGATGCTCGAATCCTATGGTATTCGAGATTTATAAAAATCTCAAAACAAGTAGCCCAAGTATAATTATGACGAGCTTGACTTGAAATAAAATTTTTAAGCAATTTGGTAAAAGGAATTGTTATGTAGTTGTGACAATATAAAAAAAAAATTGTATTGATATAATTCAGTTACTGAAAAGGTGTTATCTATGTTGTTTGTCTATGTATTTTCACTTCAACAAAAATTGCACATTTTGGAATATTTTGATCCGAGAAATATAAGATTTGACCCATCTCTAAAAAACAAAATTGATGAAAGTTCATGGATAGAAACTTCCTGATTTCTTGATTTCTCCATTCAATTCACTTAATGTGGGATATAGAAACAATTATTGATTTAGTCAAGAATTGATTTTTGTTCTGGTTGCATTGAAGTGTTCTTTCTTGAAGTGGCCGGTTTTAACATTTGTCTACCACCAATTAAGAGGCTTGTGTTTCTGTTTTTATGATCTCCAGCTTGAGTCCCAGGTAACCGTGACGAAGCTGTCAAGCCCGCGATGGAAAACGCGGCAGAATAGCTTAGTGGTCGCCATAGAGTGGTGTTATGTTACCAAGTTAGAGTTATAATACCGTCTCACCGATACTGCGGCGCGTGTTGTTTGATGATAGACCGAGACGTGTCGGCATGACCTAGGATGAAACAAAAACCAAAAATCAGTGCTTCGCTATGATAAATCATTTTTATAAGTGTCTGTAAAATATGTTTTACTGCGGGGATGTGCTAAGCTTTTAAAACTTCGACTTGCTTCATATCAGGGTTTACAACAAAACATGTATTCAAAATATGTTTAAATAGTAATCAATTTTGTAAAAAAAACACAAAAAAACAAAAACAAACAGATTTGCAAATAATCAACCAAAAGCTTTTCTCTAACATAACAAAATGTTCTTTGAATATAGCCTAAGAAGAGCTTGACCAATGATTTTTTAAATTCCCTTTCAAACTTTACCGAGTAAGACCTTTTTAACCACTAGAATTCTATTAGCAGTTATAAAAAAAAATGTAGAAAGATCTAAAATAAGACTACACTTAAGAATATTTAAACTTTAAGTATAAATTTAACAATACCCTTAAGTTTAATTTCAAAATTTAAGTAGTTACAAATTAGGTACTCATAACAAAATTGTATGATTAATGTTGGTAAATAAATTATTTACTATTTTTAGTATTTTAGCATACTTCGATAAATTCAAATAAACACCTTGATTGGATATGGCTAACATTAAAAATGTTTTAAGTCAGTGACAAAAACCACATAAAACTAACCTAAGCTCTACTTTTTAATACTTTTAGAGCCACATATTAATAAAATATAAACTTAAATTTACAAGAGTATACGGATAGCTTTTCTTCCATTTTATTTTGTGTATACAGTACATAAAAATTATTGCCATTAGTAGTGTCTTGTGACAACAATTCTTAGGCAAGCTTGGAAGGGATGTCCCCAACCTTAAAACATTTTTTTTTTGCAAATATTAAATAAAATAATTACATATCTTCAATCAATGGCAAGCAGTGCTTGCCTTGCTTGCCCTGACGCCACTGATTGCTATAAATGATACAAAAGGTTACTTTTACCTAATTACTCTATGTCATTAGGAACTCTAGAGTTCATTACCACACTTACAAAAGTACACCACCTATCCTTATCCTAAGTTAGTTCTATTCAGTCCATCTCATTACACCCTCTTCCTTTCAGGTCCATTATAATTCTATCCTCCTATCTGCAACTAGGTCTTACCAATGGTCTCTTTCCATTGGGTTTGCCAGTCCGTACCCTGAACAGGGTTATAGAATATCCCATTCCCACCATAATCTACATGGCGCGACTATCCTATCAATGTCTTGTGATGAGAACAGGGTATGTATCTCATCATTATATAACCCCCTTGACCCCCAAGTAATCTCATCCCTTTTTGGATCAAATATCTTCCTAAGCAACTTTTTTTCAAACAACCTAAATTTGTTTTCGTCGTGTAAGGTAAGAAACCAAGTTTCACACCCACAGAGAACAACCGGTAAAACTATTGTTTTGTATATTCTCAGTTGAAAAAAACCAACTTATTGTCAGTCATCTTTTATTAAAAAATGAAAGCCAAAACATTATTCATAATATTGTCTATGTTCAGTATTTTTAATTTTCTATTGTTATCTACCCTTGGTTTACCCTAAAAGGTAGTAAGTAGAAAGCTTAATTATCTTAGTTCCATTATGATGCAGCTTATAATATAGGGTCATAGTGTAATGAGTCAAGGTAACAATGCTATCTTTAAGGGTAAACAGTGTATACATGACAACAATTTTTAGTAATTAAATAACTTGGTGTAATAGTAACACAACTTATTAATTAAGGACAAAATCTGTGAATTTTTGCAACAAAGGACTTAATAATAAATTATGATGATGATGATGATAATAATAAAATTAACCATAACATAGTTTTTTTTAGGATTTAAAAGAAAATTAAATAATTGATTTCATTTAACAATCCCAAAATACCTATTGTAAACGTTCCGTACATATTCGGGTATTGCAGTCGGAGATTAAAAAGAATAAAATAAATAAAAACATTCCTTGAAATATCCCGTCTTTAATTTTATTTTACGCTACACCTATTTGAGGGGGGACATTTCCGTGTGTTGCTGGTGGTTGAGTAAATAATTTGGGGATGGTACATCTCAGTTCCTATTTACCATAGTAATTAAATTAAGAGTATTTGTTGATTGTATACACTTCTTTGTTAGAAAGTGAGCAGGTGTTAAGGCAATGGGTTTTTATTTGCTTGTATTTATCAGAATGGTTATATCCTATAATAAGGCTGTACTCATAATTGTTTAAGTAGAATTCAATGTCGAATGTGTGTTTGTTTGTCAGCATTTTTGGTACCAAATATAATTTTCAAGATTTTTTCCTTACAAATGTAATATTTTGATTGTGTAACACTAATGATTTATACATTATTACTATTTTTTTGATATTCAGGTACATTCCAAGATGGTAATAAACATATGTCAATCCTTTTAGTTTGTTCTCAAGTTTTTGTATATAGGCAGATGTTTCCATGGTTTACTTGTTTTGTGATAGTATTGAAATAAATTAAATAGAGAATAAGTAATAAAATTGAGCCTCATGGTACTCAATAAATAGGGCCTAAACATGTTTATTGTTCCAGTCCCTATATTCTGCTCAGGACATCAACATCGCTCTCGCAATATGACCTTGCGCCATGATTATGATACCGTGCATCGAAACATGTCGGCCATAAACTAATAGACGTAATGCGCCGATGCCAGCCAAGGAGGAAGGGAACCCAATACATGTTAAGACTTCGTACCATCGTCTGAATTGAAATTTTAATTATTTATTATGTTGTAAGCCACTTTCTTAAATTTTTTTAAATTCCATTACTCAATACTTTCAAATGTTTACACCTGCCTAATTCATTCTATGTCTGTTTTGATTTTTATCCAATGTTATTTTCGTTAATTTATTACTTTAAATATTGTATTTGTGGTTATATAAATGTTTTAAGGATGAAGGTTAACATTTGACCTGATGGTATTCTTCAATGACATTTTAAACTTCTACTTGTTATCATAAACTTTTTAAGCTTATAAAAGCATAGATGGTTGTTTCTCTAATACTATTGATATTATAATTCTCATTTTATCAAATGTTTTTGTTTTTTTAACTTGCTTTATTATACAAACTACCACATTTGTAATTTTAACTTTAAAGGTCTTCGAAGTCTTAAAACTACAATGTTTATTGTTGTTTAGGGCTTTGTTAATTTTATAATAAAAATGCTATAGAAGGTTTTTAGCACTTTTATGTTTTTTGAAATTCACAATGCCTTGGGTTTATTATACGGAATCATTTATCTAATCTGCCAATTTGTTAGCAATTCATATTTCTAATATCCTCTCAAAAGTTGGTTATTATTTACATAAATACGAATCAAATTAATATCCATTAAGAAAACTAGGACATATCTGTTTTAATTTTTTGTTCATATTGTATATTTAACTGTTTATTTACATATTTGGATAACAATTAAATATAAATAGGCACAAAACATTTCATGCTTAGTAATGGCAAACTCAATATCTCAATATTAAAAAAAGCAATATTGAAATAATGGATTATCAATTTATGTTCATACCAACAATAATATCAAAACATGTTGTCATAGAAGACTAAACTATCAAATAAGGAGAAGGGAGTAAAAATAAAGAAGATATAGTTTTGTCAAACATGACCACCTTTAGCAAGGGCCAAATAATATATTAATTTCTTTGCTTGGACCTAACGCGGAATTTTTTAAAAGAATCGATATATCCAAATTGAAATATAAGTATTGAAATGTGTAAAAGTAGAAACCATGATTTTTTAATGAAAAAACCAACAAAAAAACCCAGCTAACTCCATGAAAATGCTTGTATATCCTGTGATCCCTATTATACCATCAAAATCAGAAAAAACGGATACTATCCATACCGGTGTCCGTTGGTGGGTTCAGGAGCGGGGCGAGCAGACTTTAATTATTGTTTTTTTTGCATTAAATTCTTGGGAACACAATTTAAGTCAAAATAAACTTTAAATCACGAACTAAGTTTAAGATTATCATTTTGGGAGAAGAGCAAAAAAATAATAATTTCATAAAAATAAAATAACTTAAATCTATGGATTAAGACTTACTATAAAAATTACTGAAAGTAAGTTGCGTAAGATCAGGTGTTGGTCTACCAGTTTTATTATTATTATTATTAGCACCGCATCTTAGAAAATAAAAAAGCTCAAATAAAGAGGCTGACAAAATATATTATATTTGGGATTTCAAAAATATTTAAGTTATTTTAATTTATTTAATAGAATAATAATTATTTTGCTGAAAGTAGGCAAGCAGTGCTTTCATTGCCACAGATTCATACAAACGGATCCCCTGGTGTAGCACTATCGCCAGTGTTACCACGTTGAAAACTATATTGGATGTCCTGGTATTTGCCCAAATTACACAGAAATAGTGTTTATTTAGAAAAAAAAACACACCTCAAATTCATGTTATTTATGTGAAGAAAGAATTCGTGTAGAAATTCGCTTTATCACAAATGCGAATTTTGCATGTTCCTAGATATAGCATCTAAAGCTATATAAGTATGATTCACAATATATATTTTCTCTGCATCATATAATTTTTACATTTTTAGTAAATATTCGAACTTCAATTCGATTTTAGGATTATTTAGAAGAAAGCAACAATATCCGTGCCAAGTCTTTGGTGGCTGTGATATCAATGAGTGCTCTTAGTGGCCGATGATATCCACACGTCCATCCCAGACTCCGTCTTAAAATATGAGTGAAGAATGACCCTGAGGACGGAACAATCCCTGGCTAACTAAGTTGTAGAACATTAGAGTGCTACACATAAGATCCCAAGTTCAATTCCCATGTCCAGGTGTTATTTTTAATTCATTTGAATATTTGTTTAGGAATATTTCATAATCGGGATTTCCTTGTTTCAAAGAGAAACATAAAAGAAACGGACACAAAAAAGAGAAGAGCACAGTTATTATTATTATTATTATTATTATTATCACCACGTCTTACTACCCGTTCGGGTTATACGCACTAACGCTAATGTGTAACGGTAGGGTGATTGTGAGATGAAATGAAGGACCTACAGTTTAACATGGAATCCAAACCACGGTGGAGGCCTGGCATTCCCCACATTCACAAGATGTCTTGTCAGAGGTGAAGGAGGGGTTTGGTAATCAGATAAATCTGTGCCGGGACCGAGGATTGAACCCCGGCCGCCAGCACAGAAGTCTGACACCTTACCCCTAGACCACCAGGTCACTAAGAACACAGTTCACACTTCACATTGCTGCTACTGGACAGAGAAGTAGTGGCGGCCTCTTGGAGAAAATTGATTATTACCATCCAATCCCCCAACTTAGGTTTAATTGTATTGGAACTCATCATGAGGGAGTGTCAAACTCGCAACACAACTTCGAGAAAGAGGAAAACAAAAACCACATAAGAGAATTTTTATAAATATATTTTTAGACCATTTTCTAAGTGAGACACGAAGTTAAAGTTAAATTATTAACAACTATTTTAAGCTGTGCACTTACCTAGCTGTAGTTCAATGTATAGAGCTAACATGATGACGTGGACAGGAATATCACATGAAACGTTCTTGGACAACCACACCTGAAACACAGAGTTATGTTCATTATCAAACATGAACTTTGTCAGAGTGTCTACACAAACTATATTTACTTACCCTACTAAGTAAATATTAAATTTATTTCAAACATTATTTATTTCTTTAAGGAAAATCTCCTTTCACTTTTTGAGGCATATTTTGTTATAGTTGGAAGGAACAGGAAAGATGGATAGAAACACATAAACAGGAATGAATACAATTTACAATTCAAAGAAGAACACAATTTACAGTCTTCAACTTCGCTTTGAAACAAATTCCAGCTTTGAAGATTCGCCAATAAAAATATTGAAAGATAAAATATTCTATTTATGTTCACATTTAGCCATTCTGAGTTGTTTCGTATATTACAAATTAATATTCATATGGAAAAGAATCTGAAGTAATTGGATTGAATGTTATGATAATAATAATTTGATTTGTCATATTAACATGAAATATTACAAAAATTTGTACAATAAAACATTTTCCAATTAATTTTAGTGCATAAAGTAATATAATAACCACAAAATAATATTTTTCCAAGGATAAAACAAATAAGAGAAAATATTCAAACTTTGATTCGGCTTCGAGAATATTTCTTATATTCGATTCGAGTTTGCTTCAAATTGAAAAAGTGAACTTCGCACACCCCTAGTTATTATTAGCACCGCGTCTTACTACCCGTTCGGGTTGTACGCACTTACGCTAATGTGTAATGGTAGGGTGATTGTGAGATGAAATGAAGGACCTACAGTTTTACGTGGAATCCGAACCACGGTGGAGGCCTGGCATTTCCCACATTCACAAGATGTCTTGTCAGAGGTGAAGGAAGGGTTTGGTGCCGGGACAGAGGATTGAACCCTGGCCGCCAGCACAGAAGTCTGACACCTTACCCCTAGACCGCCAGGTCACCTCAAACACCTCTAGTTCCCACACTACATTGCTGCCACTGGACAGAGAGATAATTACTGCCTATTGTACTATGTGCATAAATAGACACCAGCTAATACACTCGCTTCCGTGGCCAGCCTGTATATGACCGTAATGGTTTCACAAACTAAATGAGGTCGGCATAGAATGAATGTTTATTTTTTAATTTATAGTTTTGTAGAGATCGTGTAGTAGCTGCATTGTGTTTGGTTAAATTAATAAAACATGATATATTTAAGTTATTATTTATTCTATTGATTTGATCTGGTATTTCACTTACTACACCTAATGTGTTTTAGATAGTGTGAAAGTGGTCGTCAACCGATTTATTGTAAATTCCCAATATCAGTTTCTTAGCTCCGCCATAGAGGAAAAAATTATAAGTTAATTAATTTAACTACTATTAATTATCCCCCTGGTCTTTTATTATAAGAATTTGACCCGCGGTGACTACCCGAATGGCTAACACAAGTTGCTGTTAAATACTCTATAAAACATGACTCCCGAGAGTTAACACAATTGAGTTACTGGCTCAAGCGAGTTCAAAAACAAAAATATCAAGTCTTAATTCCCCTGACTAAACTGAAATTAGCCAGGAAAACACTCCTGTGGGTCCTCATGATCAAACCTGGGCCAAATAAATTGTCCTATATTGTTAGCGGCGGTGGTACGCCGTGTGATCCAAGACAAGGGAAGAAAACAGCTCCACCTAAAATATTTTATGGCACTGTTGTTTCGGGCCAGCGACTCTCACTTTAAGGCTGGTTTTCCTTACTAGTTGGTTAGCAGGTTATTGACCTTGCAAGAACCACATTACTGCCAATAAGGTTGCTAAAGCAAATATTTTTATTGTTAATAAAATTTGCAGTACATTAAGAAAATAGGTCGTTTCACACGATTGCCTGATCTACGTTTCATTGACCAGGGGACCAGGTGGGCGTGTGAAGCACAACTTCCTAAAAGAGGAAACCAAAAAACACAAAACGAGTTAGAAGGGGATTAGTAAAGAATGACAGGACAATTAGATAGGAACATGCAAAAGGAACAAACAACATATAAGAAAAACACAGGAAAAGGACATAAATAACAATGATGTAACAAACACTTAAAAACATTTCAAAATTTCGATGCCATATGGCATCTTTCTCAGGAAGTAGTATTAATTAGACTAAAGAGGGCGCTAGCTTTAGTGATACCAACTTAGTTGTTGCAGGATGAGAATTTTCTGATGGATCAAAAATTCCTTTGAGGTTCTGCTATTGTTATATGTCGATCTAACTTGCAGCCAGAGGACCATATGATGACCCAACATGCAATGCAGCCTTACTATTCTTTTTATTAAGTCTGGGGCACATTGCATTGGATTTTTAAATAATTTTAACACTTTGACAGTATAGCAATCTTCAGAGTTGAGATTATGAGTGAAGGCATGTGTATTTTGGTGTCATGGCGGTGTCATTTCACCAGAATAAGTTTTCATCCTTAAACATCTAACCCAACACCATTGAATTGAACTTCCTGTTCAGTTTACTACTTCCTGAGTAAGATGCCATGTGGCATTAACATATTTGTTTATTTGTTCTTCATTATCTACAATTCTATTTGTTTATTTATTTGAGCTATTTAATGTGCACTTTCTAAGCCAACTGATTATATCAGTACACGAGAATTTCTATGAGCCAGAGCGAAAGGGCCTATCAATTTTGCCAGGAAAAGTATTTTCACAAACCTCTCAGAGTTATTTTACATACCACAATCAAAATGGGACCGACGGCTTTACTTCCCCTCCAAAGGAAGTTGTGCTACAGATTTTTATCGCTCAAGAAAAATACGTCGACCCTGGCTTGGTATGAACCCACGAACATAGAGTCCTGAGGCGAGGACTTCACCTGACAGGTCACCCTTTAATAATAATAAATTGATACAATTTAATTAAAACTATTTAATTTCTAAGTTATAATATATTTAAAAAAAACTAATGCTAATTAGCATACTAAATAAATAAATAAATAAATATTTATTTAATATGCTAATTAGCATTCGTTTAAAAACACACACACACATTTCAATATTATTTTGATATGTAGTGCATTTAGTTTTATACAAGAAAATAAGGTTTTGAATATATATGATTATAAATAGGAATTGGAATTTTTATTTGATATCCTACATTAGATAATTTTGGGCCTTGCTTACCTTATAGCAAGATTTATCATACTGCTTACCTCATGAATATTTAGGCCTACACATAATGAATGCATTTAAAAAAACTTTTATAATGAATAATTTAATAATCTAAAAAAATATTATATATATTTATAAAGTAATTACGCCTATTAACTTACATTGGTAAATAAATCTTTTCATCTGCATGACATAACATGAAAATCTAAATAGTATATTTTTCTAAGCTCAAAACATTTGAAAATTGTTTACAAAACTATTTACATCAGTATGAATGTGAGTCACACTTATGTTTTCCATGCAGCTCGTACGTAAACCGGTGTTGCACTTAGCACCTTGAGTAAGTGACCGTCCCCCCATTGTAGATGTACTAAACTCCCAGATACAATAACAACTTTTAAGGTTGATTTTTTTGTTACTAGACTCATATAAAACAATAGAGGGAAATGTTCTCTTTCCGGTGATATATGACTCTCATTTCTGGAGAGCCGACCTCAGCGGCTCGGGCACTTTTAACGGTAGTAGGCGGAGCCGATCAAATCGGATCGTGGCACTAAAAAGTGTTAAAATCACCTATGTCGGCTACAATTCTATCATATTTATTTAATTAAATATATGAGAATCTCGATTATCTGAGATTAACGAGACCAGAGCTGCCATGAATAATATGAAACCCTAGACTAACAGCAATTTTCTTTCTTTTATTTAAACTCATGATTAAAAACTTAAAAATAATAGACTACATTAGATTTGAACAAACTTAACACTCATAACTTTAAGGAAATCCTGAGAGGCAACAATTCGATAATCTGCAGCCGTATCACTCAGTGGCAGGTAACTGACTTGACAAGTCGAGTGGAGGGGTAATATTATTTACAACACCACAGTTGTGCAAACTATGAGTCACCCAATGATTCACTCCGCTACTTATACTAGATGAATCAACCAGTTTATTGCAAATAATTTCATAGTTATATAGTAAAGGAAATTAATAAAACTAAAGAAAAAGGAAAAATAAACTACTAAAAGTAAAATTGATGAAGAAAGCCCACTCAGAAAAAGTGGAAAAAATGTGGGAAGAATCCAATGCACAAAGGTTACATCTTCTTCCTTTCTTCTGTCTTCTATAGTATAAATAGTCAAACACACATTTGAACACAAATAGAATAATATTTCGTCATTGTTGCTTTTATCAAACACAAAGAAGACAGAAGAATATGTAACCTTTGTGTATTGAATTCTTCCCACATTTTTTCCGCTTTCCCTAGTTGGGCTTTCTTCATCAATTTTACTTTTAGTAATTTATTTTTCCTTTTTCTTTAGTTTTATCAATTTCCTTTATTATATAATTATTTAGCCATTGGGCCACCTCATTTTTAAACAAATAATTTCATAGATAATTCTCAATGAGACAAATTGTTTTACCCCCTCAATAAATATATTACCCGAATAATACGGAACATCGAATGATCGGGACAGAAGTGTATTATAATATAAAGGGGCATTCTCACCTGTTTGAGTGTGTCCCCTGCTTTTTCCAGCTCCCCCCTGATAGCAAAGGCTACCGCCAGGTTGTACTGCAGCACAGCCCTGGCCGTAGGTAGAGAGTGAGGGAACCAGCCTATACACAAAACATACCATACAGACATTAGCATTGCGAGTCAAGCATTCACAACATTTATTTAAATTGTTCAACAGACAGAATTAGTACTTTAAAAGTTTTTTTGGCACAGTGTCTTATTATCCGTCCAGGTTTTATGCTTATGTACTAATAATAATTATTACACTAACGCTTCGATATTCTCGTCATCGGCAGTCTAGTCCGAGTGTAGCATGTTAGAACATGCCGCCACTGAAGCGGGTAGTATAGTTAAATTCATAACTGAGAATCGCAGTTATCCAGATAAATACAGTCCAATTTTCATAGTAAGAGCCTCATAAGACAGCTAGAAAAGTTACTAGATCTACTTTTACGTATTCATTTGTCATGATATGTAGCTGTCACTTTGGATAGAGCTTTACAATACCTATAAAATAAAAATTAAAAGCCTCCATGACATAAGCCAGCAATTGAGCTATACTGATCAAGCGGCCAACATTTGCGGATAGTGTGTCATGTGGCACAACAAACCCCAAGACCATTAATTTTTAGTTTTATAAACTGGAGCTGCTACTTATTTATTCAAGTAGTTCCTCATTTGTCCTAATGAGGTTGAGTTTGACCTCGTTACAGACCCACTGCTCCACAGGAAAATTCTAGAAGCACCAGAAATCAAACCTGGGACCTCTGACCATTACACCACAGACAATAATAATACAGTGAAATGCTATCATGTTTGACAGCAACAAAATATTGTTTGTATTGTCTAAACGTTTTTTTCTACCATAATCTTGGCACTTTTAAAAAATATTAATTTGTACTATGCAGATAATCCAGATGGGTAGTAAGAACTTATGCACAAGCTGTATCAGAATAATGTGGGCCAACACTTGAATTAGCAGATCTATACAACTCTTTTATTGAGTGAGTTGCCTAAGCTGGTTCCCAGCATCAAGTCACTCAACTTTGGCTCAACAGAAGGCAACGTTACAATTACTAGAAGTTGTTTTGTTGCCAATACTCGCTGAAATCGCATACATATTGTTAATAAGGCATCACCGGGAAAGTAAGCGTCTTAAGATGAAAGTGAATAGGGCCAACTTTGACCACCCTCACCCTTGAGTGGTTTATGCTCCTCTCCCTCCCCTTTGTCCCGCTCCAAGTCCCGGGTGTCACTGGGTGGGAGCACCAGGGAGAGGTCCTTAATGAGGTCTGCGTTCAAGTGTTCTATTGAGTCCGCAATCCTATCCATTAGCACGAGAGCTTCTGCCGCATAGAGGTGGCCCAGCATCCTGCACAAGAATCACCATTACAACATTCCCCATGAACAGTATTCACCATGACAATATTCATCAATATAATATAACTAATTAGGTGAACATTAGGAAATGTGAGATGAAGTAGAGGACCTACAGTTTAACGTGGAATCCGAACCACGGGGGAGGCCTGGCATTCCTCACATTCACAAGATGTCTTGTCAGAGGTGAATGAAGGGTTTGGTAATCAGATAAATCTTTGCCGGGACCGAGGATTGAACCCCGGCCACCAGCATAGAAGTCTGACACCTTACCCCTAGACCGCCAGGTCACCCTAAAATGGTATTAAGGAGTCGCAAGGGATCGAGTTTTAAAATGTCCCAGCTCTTGTGATTTATTCTGACCTGTGTACCCCGGAGAGTTTTGGCTGCATGAGAAGGTTCTGCGCGTGTCCCAGCGCCACAACACTGTCCCCCAGGCACAGGGCAACATAAGCACTGTCAGCCAGCACAGAGCACCGCAGACTGGCCACCTCATGGGGCTCCATTGGGGAAGAAGGGGCCGCATACAGCCCTCGAGGGGCAGCCGAGACCACCGGCACCTCGCCCCCATCCGAAGGGGGCACGACAGGCAGAGTCTCTTCAGGCTGCACGTCTGGTAGCAGGAGAAGAGCGTTGCGCAGACAGAGGGAGGCAAACTCAAGTGTTGCGACGGGGATAGCATAAGACTGGCCCTCACAGCTGTAGCAGTTGTCGTTGGACAGCGAGGGGTTGAGGATCAGTTTCCGGTGGATGCCTGACCCCACAACACCTTGGACCAGGTCTTTCTTACGAGTGTTCGTTGCCCTTTTGATCAAACCATTGCATCACTTTTAAATTTAAAGAAAAAAAAAAACAGGGATGGGTTCCATGAACCTTCTAATTTTTAAGCATATTAAAAATTTCAATTTTTTTCATATTTTTCCTTAAAAATTTTGAATTGTAATTAGTTTTAGAGCTCTAACATAATTATAGGACAAACTCAACAACCAGTCCCCAGATTTTACTGAATGTATGAATGTTATAATGATTCATTTTAACAATTGTTTTTCTATAATTTAACTACTATTTATATATTTTTTATCATTTTGTTATATTCATATTTTCTATTGTGTTCATAATTTTTTACAATATTCAGGTTTATATTCAAGATTTGAAGTTAAAATGAAAGTAACAAATTTGTAAAATAGTGGATCTGACCCATCTATAGAGGAAAAATAATATAAATAAGGTAAGAATGTGTCAGTAAATTTAATTCTGTAGTAAAAATATTTCTTAGATATAGGGTACTTTAGTGTTTTATTTTTATTTATTTTCCTAGAATCACAGTTTTTTTTATGTTGGTGGTACTGGAAAATTAAGGTGCGTTTTTCAATCAAAGGAATATGACAAATACACACAAAATTAGAGATGGGACCTCAAATCCCTCAGGAAATCCGAGAAAATTTCAGATTCGAGACTCAAATCCTTTAAAAAAATATATTTTTTTCTTCAATTTTTCAAGTGAAATTTGTTTAAAGTATAAATGCTACTTATTGGTAGATCAAAACTATTTATAATTATATAATGCACTTAATAATCAGAGCCCATATAGTAATTTAACTCCCAAATCTACTACATCCATTACTGTTTACACCCTGTAGCCTGGTTCAGTTTTTGATTCAAGCCATATAAGTTCCACTACCGGCTTGCTATGATAGGTTTTTACCTGGATGACAGTTCGAAAATCATATGTTTAGGTTTTGGGTTGCCAAAAGTTGTAAAAGATCACAGTTTTGTTATAAATGAATTACCTGTTATATCTTACATTTAAAATAACATAAACTTAAGCTTTCTCATACTATTTCATTTTTTTAAATAATTCCTTTTTAACCAACTCGAAACAATATTTTAAACATAATTAAAAGTAGTTATTCTTCGTTTTGGAAAGTTATTGATTTTGTGTAATATAGTGCACACATCAATACCTTTTAATACAGGCATCGTATTTACTCGGAAAAGAGAAAATTCTTGTCTTTTTTTTTTACATACAATAAATGATTTTATTATTATTTTATCGTATTTTGAAATATTTAACTGAATAAAATATTTTAATCAACTGCGTGTCTGCATCATTGTAAAAAACTTGTTTATCGTCATGTTCAATAACATGGTTTAAATTCGTCAGTTGCCATTTAGAAGCTATGTTCGTTATAAGTTTTTTGTGAAAGTGGTGTGAATATTTTTTTAAAGTGGAATAAAATGATAAATAAACTTTGTGTCCGTCTTCAAATAAATATATAAATAATATTGGCCTAAATTACTGTGGTTAACTATCACATTAATATAT
>CABEEJ010006603.1:0-38252 GCA_901482245.1 Timema douglasi | reverse complement strand
TTAAAATAAGGGGGTATTGCCAATACCAAATATATACTTAGGAAACTCTTTTCATTGTATTTTCCATGCTTTTAACTTTTTTTTTTAGTTAATAAAGTAGCATATCCTTGTATATTTTGTCTTCATTTTACAACAAAATGTAAAAATAAATGCAACCTTTACAACATAAGTATTTAATTTTAATTACTGATATATTTTGTGCCCTATGTCTTACTTATCATTACAGCTATCTGCGTATTTACTCCAAAGGATAGGGTATGAGGAAGGTAAAATGTTTGGGAAATGTGCCCATATTTGCGTTGATGGGGAAATAGAAGCATATCAGGAAAAAACACTCTCAGTACACCCGATCGGGATTCGAACACTGATACCCCAGTTATTTGCAGTCCAGTCTAACGAAGAAGTGAATCCTATAGAATGGTGACCGCAGAAGCTGGTCACAAAATATATAATAATTCATTTACAAGACTCTTGTCACTTATTTTTAAACTTTGTAGAAGCACTGGCGTTGTATATTTGGGTCCAACACTCAATTGTTTGAAAAGTTTGGTCAATAAAAGGGGTGTGTGGTGGGGTTAGGGATTACCGCTACCTGGACTATTGTACTCGGAGGGACAGCAATTCTTAACTTGTCTTTCTCATGAGGAACATTTTACAAGTGAGTTGTTTTAAATACTTCTCACTTGGAAGCGCTGTTACCACTAGATATTTTAAGTTCTACCTGACTCGAGGAGCGCAACAAATCTCCCGTAAGGCTATGTATCTGTTATTTCTTTGTTTGTGCCCTAGAAGCTATTTGAAGGTATTATTTAAAATGATAATTGGGGCTTTGAGCATCCTTCAACGAACACCTAAATAACTTTCTTTTATACTTTCTTAATTTCTCCTAATTACGAGGTGTAGAGAAAGTATCATGATGTTAAAATATCTATTTTGAGATTTTTATTTTTAAATTAAGTTTTTATATCCCTTGGTTGTCTGTATAGTAATAATTACAATATTCACCTTAATTAACAGCTCTTCTCACGTGTGGTGTGTTTTATGTTAAAAAAGAACACTGAATAGTACCTAACAAAATGGTATCACTAGTACTGGGCGGCTGTCACATGTCCACTTGTGTGTTTGCTAGTAACTTTCTTTAAAAAAAACTACTAATTTTTTAATGAATTTACTGAACTAGGGGTGTCAAAAATTCTAACTGTTGGAGAGAACTATTTTGTCAAATTCCAACCAATTTCAGCATAGTCCGTTCACACGTTACTTAAAACCATTAAATGATTATTTTAGTTCAAATATGTGATGCAAATACATATTACCTCTTCAAATAATAACACAAATTTGCCAGACGAATGACTATGGGACATCTTAGAGAAATATTTAGCTGCCAGAAAAGTCAAAATATACCACAAACGTTAACTTACTCTACCATAAATTACTCTAATAGAATATGATTCATTTTTTAATGGTCTACAATAACTGAACCAAAGATGTCCAAAACTAGGGATAAAAATCTTGTTTGACCCGTTCAGTTAAATACTAACCAATCTTGGTAGTTTTGCTCTGCAGACCCAAATAATAGATCCAGGGATTGCCAAAATTTAAAAAATAAAACTCGTTTGACAAACACATCATTTGGGTAGAGTACTAGTCCAAAGGGGGGAGGAGGGGGAATATTTGTTGAGCACACATCACATACACCTTGATGAAGAAACTGTGAACTTAGATAAGGTTTAATATTTTCCATAACATTTTAATTTAATTTACTTTATTTTAAATTTATAATATATCTCTAGAGATGAAATATCTTTATAATTTTATAATTTAACAAATATTGCTTAGAAAGCGTTATTTTATATATATAATTTTTGTTTTTTCAGTCTAAGTGTTTCGGGAATTCAAGACCTTTCACATTCTGACCAGGAATATTGGGCTGAAATCCCCATCATAAGGGATCCAAATCAAGGAAATGAATGAACTTCTTGGTGGGCGTCGTGTGGTAAATATTGTTCATATGCTAAGTCAGCTTACCACCCTTGCCACACATGGGAGAATATGTAACGGAGGACGTTTTTTGTTTCATTCCGAGAAAAGGATTAGAATTGTCAAAACTGAAGTTGAAGGCAAGTAAGAAGAGTTAAATGATGAGTCTGTGTGGGGTGCCTTATCAATAGGGATAGGACATCAGCAAGCACAAGAAATGATGGCATTGATGGAGGTTCCCATCATGGATAAAAAGAAATGGAGGCGTCATGAACAACGTATTGAAGTGGTAAGTTATTTTTATTTCTACAAGAATGTTTTTACAAGTTGTTGAGTTCAGTATGGGTGTATTAAAAACCTTTTTAAATCTTATTATTATTATCCAAAATGGTGTGCGAGAACGAGAAATAGCGTTGGAAAAGGGTCATGTAGATGCCGATGGATTTCCCTATATCACAGTATACCAAGACGATGGCTGGTGTACATGTTCATACGGGCAAGCATATAATGTGTCGTCAGGAGTGGTAAGTTAAATGAAAATGATAAAACTACACCATTCAATCCATTTTTGTGTATTCGGTCCTGATTCCTCCATGTGTAATATGCAGTGTCATGGGGAATCCAGACTAATTTTAAGCTCACTTAATATTAGCATTATTAAACACCTTTTAAATTAAGTTTGTGCAAATACAATTAAACTAAAAACACACATTGCATTTTTATACTATTACAAAACAATATTTTGTTACAGGCGTGCATAATACGTGCTGCAACTAATGGATTGCTGTACATTGGAGTAAAAAACAAATATTGTTATATATGTAGCCAAAGTGAACCAGGAAAAGAATCAAAGGAGCACAAGTGCTACAAGAATTACCAGGGCACTTCCACTGGAATAGAACAAGCTATTCTCGTGCAGGGTTTCAGAGAGAGTGCGAGGATGCATAATTTGCGTTATAAGTACATTGTCAGTGATGGTGACTCTAGTACTTATGCAAAAATTCAGCATAATGTAACATATGGAAGACAGGTCATAAAATTGGAATGTGCTAATCATATGGTCAGGAACTACACAGACAAATTACATAAGATCATAAGGGACACAGTTCATGATATCACAGCTCGTAAGGAACTGTCTCAACTAATCCCGCGACTAACAAAAGGTGCTCGAGCTGCCATCACTGATGCTGGGGACAATGTGAGTAACAGTGATGTTTTACGTGATGGCCTGTATCATGTTTTTGGGCAGCATTCCAACTGCAAGCACGACCAGCTGTTGGATGGCTTCTATTTTATAATATAAAAATGACATGGTACAACTATCAATATTGAAATTATCAAGATAAGACACCTGTGGCCTATTTACTTCTGGGTGTTATCTGTGTCAATACTGAGAGTTTTGTTGTTAAAATCTTTTCAAAATGTTTACAGCTAAACAATGTAAAATAATACTTGAAAATAAGGCATCAGCTTAGTTTTGAGATTAGACTCAAAATGAAAACTTAAACAATATATTAAATACTATTATATGCAAATCTTATTTATAAATTAACAAAACTAAATCGATTGAAAATTGTTTGTAAAAATGTTACAAACCAAATTATTTATATTAGGAAGGAAACAACGAAGAGGAAAGGTTACTTGATGACTTACCGATGAGTGATGGGAAGATTGGTGATGGTGAGTAGTAGTAGCCAGTTCCTGTGAGTGGTGGTGATGTTTCTCCGAATTGGACTCCTCTGAGATCTCCCGTCTTGTGGTCACCGATGAAAGGGAGGACTGATGAGAGGTTTGCAGTGACGTTGTCTCCAAGGCAGACGATGTTCTTGACTCTGGTTTGGGTTGTTCATGTGAAGATCGATGGCCATGGCCCCCAGTGTGGTGAGGGGGAGGTACAGGATGGGGTTGTGGCATGGGGGGGCCATACGG
The DNA here is from genome assembly GCA_901482245.1 of Timema douglasi. Lineage (NCBI taxonomy): Eukaryota > Metazoa > Arthropoda > Insecta > Phasmatodea > Timematidae > Timema > Timema douglasi. Next base: position 34,343 of record CABEEJ010006603.1, on the reverse strand, counting down.
ATAGGGGAATGGATAACCATAAGCTGCATAAGGGTGATGAGGATGATATGGATTATGAACAGCAGCAGCATGAGCTGCCGCGGCAGCAAACAGTTGATGGTGGATTAGAGCATGGTGAGGATGGTGTGGGTGCAAAGCAGGGTGGCCAGGTGGACCGAGGAATGGAGACGAATGAGGGTGTGGATGGCCCGGTGATTGTCGGCTCAGAGGGGATCCTTGCTGGGAAGGATGCATCACCGGCTGTGGTATTGATGTTGGCCCACTAGGTAGAGATGATTGGTGAGATGAAGGCGATGAGGAAATTAGATTGGCTGCACTGTGAGAGACAGTTGAGGGATGTGATGACAGAGGTATAGTCACTGGTGTGCTGGTTGAAATTTGAGAAAGTGGGGATGTATACAAACTATGGGATGCATTGCTTTGAATTTCTGAACTTGAAAGAGAGCCACCATGAGATTGGATTTTAGACTGATGGATCGGTGGAGATTTCAAAGGTAGAATATTAGGTAATGTACCGAGGAAGTTTTCAGGTTCTTTTTTTATATTGTCAATAGAAGGACCAAGAAAATGTGGAGGTGGTGGATTTCCAGATGATGGTCTTGAGAGCTCATTAATATGAAGAGAGGAGTTTGAAGTAATGTTTGTGCTCGTCAGTGGCTGAGAGATCGAAGAGCTTGGCCCAGAATAGCCAGGAATTTTAACTTCTTTAAGCGATTGTAATGGGTCTGAAGTTATATTCTGTTCCTGTGTGGGTATTATTTCTTGTTTTATTTTTAAATTCTGTGGTTCATTCTGTGGTTGCATTGCATTGCTAGGCAAGAAAGATGAATTACCTAAGTGTAGTACATTAACATTTTTATCCGCCGACAAGGAATGAGATTGCCTTTGATGGGTATAGGGTGACCCTGAAAGATATGAATAATTCTGATGTGAGGACCCTATTTGCGCAGTATTTGAGATTGTGTGCATAGATTGTTGCTGTAAAATGACAGAATGAGGACTGGCAATAGATGGCGGGGGTTGTGACATTGGTTTGTGATCTTTATCTGTCTCACTAATACTAGCCGGAATCTGTAGTAAAGATTTGTTTGGATTCAAGCTGTTGTTTATATGAGAAGATTCCAAGTTTTGGCACATATCTCCTACATGGATATGATGACCTCCTCCCTGTTGACGTAAATCTGAGACATGTGCTCTCATATCAGATGCACATAGCTCTGTGTTTTGTTGCCTCATGGACATGTCTGCAGAGCACTGACGCAAATCCGGCATGTTTTCCTGTAGTCGAATCTCTGAGTGCCTCATGTCTGTTACTTGATGAATATCCTGATTAATTCTCATATCTGTACATTGGTGAATTATTGACGAACCACTCATGGCCTGAATGTGAGTTGGTGGTGTCCTTACACTCCCATGATGCAAACTTAGATTTGATAAGTTTTTAGAATTACCACTACTCATATTTGGTGGAATTTGTAATAGATTAGAAGGAATTGGTAAATGAGCACTATCTGTTGATAAAGAAACGGGCATATCTGTAGTAATGGGACTGCCTGATTGTTCTCTTGATAGTCCCGGCTCTGATTTTATAGTTGTATTCATGTTAAAACCAGTATCTTGAAAAATCAAGTTGTTTTTAACCATGGATTCCAAGCCACCAATCAAAGACTCATGCGGCTGAGAAGTTTGCATCTCCTCCTTAATTATCACACTTCCAGTTGGTAAAGGAACAGGAACATTGAACATCCCACATCTATTGTTGTTGTCAACTTCTTCTTTAATAACAACTTTTGGATCTATTTCCTCATAGCCCTTTATCACTGATATTCCTTTGTTCTTGCTTGATTCACATTTATCATTCACATCTCTTTTGATTCTCACACACTCGTTTTCTACCTTGATAGCCGACCGATGTTCTGGTGGTGGCAAGTCTTCAACCAACCCTGGTGTTTGATGAATGCTTAATATTTTAGACTTCTCTTTTTCTAAACCTTGATTATCCGTGGAAAGTACTAAGCCATCAGATCTTGATGTTTTGTTTGTGCCATCCTCAAATGCTGATGATAGAATTGGCATGGGAACTTTAATACTAATAACTGGAGTAGTTGGCTGCACTGTATTGCTATGGACAGAATCAAATATCCCTTCTTTGTTCAAAGTTTTAAAATTATTGATGGCAAGGTTATTAGCGACAATGATAGTAGAGGATTGACTTTTATTTGTAGGTAATGAGCTCTGAGAATTATTTGAAATATTTTTAGTAATTTCATGTTCAGAATTTATGTTTTCTTCATTTGTTAAGTGTGATGGGGTGGAAATCCTTGTTTCAATGCTTGAAGACGGAAGTGTCGTAGCTGATGAATTGATACCGCTCAATGGATTTAAGGTGGCGAGGCTCACATTACTGCTTGCGGTTTCTGGAGATTCATTCTCTGGCTCATTATTTTCACCATCATCCATAATAGAACCACTATCAGTGGTAAGACTTTCTGCAGGACTCTGAAAATATAATTAGAATTAATCAATACATTTTATGGGCATATTTATTTTGCTTTCCTGAATTAAAATGATTTAATCAAAATCAAAATAAATTGTGTAACATTATCTTATTATTATTATTAATTCCTTATGGGGTTTTATTGATGACGCATTAGCGACAATGTGTTTGTTAAAGATTACAAACACAAATACTTAGGATAAGAGTGAATTTAATAAAGATACATCAGTATACACCAGCAGGGAGGGTGGTAAAAACTAAAAATGTACCCACTAAGGACTATTTAACCTGTTACAATATACTTGTATCATGTATCCAGGACTCCAGGGGGGTGGGGTCACAAATCAAGTTATATTCAATGGATATAATTTAAATTGACTGTGTCTAAATTCTAGTATCAATCAAATGAACTTCCAAAATTTGTTTTTATAGTAATAAGATGCATCAGATGTGAGATATGAATCATCACAAATAAAATATTCGAGAAAACTTAACATGATTATAGAAATTATAAAATAAATATTTATATGAAAAAGTATATAATATTATCGACAAATTCTTGAAAAGTAAAAAGTTCTATATATTGAGGAAAATTCAGTATATTATTCTTCTTAAAGAATATTTAATGAACATAAGAAAGGTATTTAAAGCTAAAACATAGGCCTATTGAATAACCAAAAGAATAAATTCATAGGAAAATAGTGTGATTAATCTTAAGAAAATAGTAGGCTAGTTGACATTGCAACCTGTAGTCAGGTGCTGCATCCTATTCACTCTTACTCCCCATTATTCGCGCTTACTAAGTCAATAGAAATAATGTTAACCTAAGTTGTAACTATTACAAATGGACAGTCGGAACACCTTTAAGAAAATACAAACAAATTTTACACGGTCAACATTAATAGAATGTCACCATATTATTAGTGTTATTAAAAATATATACATATATTATCAAGTGACAGTAATATAATATTTAAAAGTGCAAGCCGCAGACCACATGAAAGCGAATCTATTCCTAGTTGTTAGATATGTCCAACCGTAAGAAAACTGGAGTGTGAGTATGTTTTGTTGGGGCTTGACAAGTATCCACCCCTCAGGATAAGACTTCCAAACTTTCCTCTGATGGAAAATAATAAGTTAAGACATTCAAATACTTTCAATGAGCCAAAGTGAGGGTGTCTAGGTAACTACTGATAGAACCTTAAACAAATCACCTCAAGTTTTAGTGTTTAAAATTCCTTGTAATATTAATACTTATTTCGAAATTACATATTGTTTTGAATTTACCTCTATCACAATTTTGACCAACAAACATCTTAAGGGACAAGACAGTTTAAATTGTTAACTAATGCACAAAATAAAAAAATAAAAAATATACAGACATTTGGTAGTTTGTTGTGTTTAGCTCATTTATCAAAAAAACATTAGATACCACTTACAAACAGTGGAAAGTTTAGTCAAATATTTTGAAACCTCATAGATGAGACTGAGCATAATATTGTCATGAGCGAAAACCAGTGGAAAACTACGTGTGTGACTAGGATAACGTAGACATTGACTGTTAGTTTGTAATTGTTACATTATTACTTATTAGCGCCAAATCTAAATATATGAAAAATTATTTTGTGTTTCATAGTAGTTATTAAGTTGTATATTTAATTTAATTCTAATTATGTGTGTGTTTATCTTCTGAAATAATTCAGAGACTTTTTAAATTGTAGCCGAGTCAGTGTATTGTTTTATTGTTATTAATTAAAAACCTTGAGTTTTCTGTGTGCTCTTTCAGTCATCTGTAAACAACAGTGTACCCCAATATCACGAGAAGAACTGGCGGTTTACACAGTGACGTGTGAAAGATGCACAAAACTCAGCTCACCCGTCAAAATACTATGGTGAGTATAACTGAAAAATGTTACATCTTAAGTAAATTATTTTTAAGCCATTTTTATATTTAATTTAACTATAGTAGGCTACAATAGATAGTAAATTAAATTTCACTAATATGTTTTGTTCATAAGATAGAACTGTGGAAATCTGCCAAAATAAAACATATAAACTAAAATAGACAGAGGGAGCTTAAGTGACTTACATTGAAAGCAGGGCTATAACTTGTCAAAAACCCTTCTAATACATGCGCAATGAATCTATAAATAGTACAACTCCCCTAAGTGAGTTGTTTGTCACCATCAAATCAGCTTAGTGCATATTGTACAAAATAATGCGTTGATTAGAATTTTAAATCAAATAAAATGTAGGTACTTAATGTTTTCCATAACTTCATGAATATTAGGCTCGCAAATTGAAACTTAATTTCTTATAAAATTTGATTATATATGCTAATCTTATACTTTCACTTGGAGTGTATTATTTGTGAATATTATGTAATATAGCAGTGTGAAAACTTGTTTTCATTTTAGGTCTGAGTTGGTTTCACAAGAAAACTCATGATTTATTGTAATTATAAGCCTGCAAAACAAAAACTCCATGGTGTGAGCCCGCAAGTGAGCTATACCAGCCGAGTGGCCACCGCCGTTAGCGATTATAGTTCCAACCATAGCAGAGATAAGGTGTCAAGTGGTCAGAAGTCTTGAGCTAAGCCCCATTCCAGACCCACTGTTTCACAGATGAGTTTCGGAAGTGCTGGGGCTCAAACCTGGGACCTTTGGATCTGTAGCTCTGACCACTAGACCACAAGGCGGTCAAATAGGCTAGTAAAAGCATAATAATTAATGCTAGTTTATTAAGTGACCACGCAACCAAACACACATATAGTGTCTATATCACCAGGAGTCAGGAGCTATACCACAGAAACTAGATAAAATGAGTAAATATTTTTATATTAACTCCAAAGAGAAGAACATAGTAAAATTTCTAAGATTAGCAAAAATACATTTAACTGGACAAATTCTTGTTTAATCGTTTATTAGCTGGTATATATATATCTGCTTACACATAATATTAACTTCCATCCCATGAATGAAAACTAACAAACCAAATATTAAAATATGAACAATGAGCGTCAACGGGTAGAAGCGTTCATGCAAAAATAAAATTCCACTCAAGTATTTTATATATTTTTTGGATTTTTAATATTAGTTTAAACTTAGCTTTTCCAGTCTTTCAATAAAGAAATAAAATTAATTTGATAGTTTCAAACCAGTTAAAAGTAGTGGTAGATGTCAAAAATAGTTTAAATAGTCAGAAAAAAACACAAAAACGCTAATTCGATTGCAGTAATTAGTACTAACCATAAGTTGCTTTCTATAATATTGTAAAATCAAATTTTAAAAAATGGAAAAAATTACACTATTTGTAAATTAAATGATAAAATTGTAAGTCTTCCAAATAAAAACTTTATATTTTGTCTAACAAGTGTTGAGTAAGATTTTTCATGTAATGTAAATAAAAAAGACTAGGTCTAATGCAACTATTATATTTGTGTATTTTTAATCAAGCATTTTTGGAATAAATATATATAAAATTTTATTTCTGATAACCTGAATAAGTAGTAAGACGTGGTGATAATAATAATAATATAAAATATATTTTAAGATTGATAAAAATAGTTCTTAAATAAAAAAAACTCATGGCATGAACTTTATTAAATACTTACACAGTAAAACATTAAAATATTCAAACTAGTATGAATGAATACAACTGAGCCGACAGTCTTGTAGGCCTAAATAAGAATAACAAAAAACATTTTCCAACTGGGCCAGTGTGTCCGATTACCTCTTACATTTTAGTTACTAGATTTCTCACAAAAAGCACGGTTCAAACTATAATTATCTATGACATAAAAGCAAATGGATGCCATTACAAATAATAACATTTATGTAATAGACATGTATTTATGAAAATAGGTGTGTTGAAGATGTATCTGATGCATAGTTTGATATTTAAAAGCCACTTTCATTATTATATATGCTAAAATATGTTTTCCCGCATTAAATGGATTCTGGGATATATATTCAATTTCTTTCAGTGTGGCTATGTTTTTAATGACACTCACTTGTTTTGTATTGTAAGGAGTTTCAAAGTAAAAGCTATTGCAATTTCAACTGTCTATCTACTTAACTAAATATAAGGTTATTTTAGATTTAATAAATTAATAATATTTTCAAAGAAAATTAAATAAAAACCGTACTTTTAAAGCCTTATTTGTAAATTTTTTCCTGAAAAATCGCGAGAAATATGTTTTCCATCCGAATTTTGGGAAAAACCATTTTCCTGAATTTTTTTCCTCTCGAATTCGGAATCCCACACAGCCCTTGTAAATTTTTTCAACTCACTAAACCCCAAATCTAATCCCTGGTCATGGTGTATTCAGTGATATATATTATAAACTCATGGCATTATTTATGCAAGGCTCCAAGTTTGTTCGTGGTGTGACTCTTTAATTATGACATTTTCCCAACTGAAGGATCCTGGTACATTGATAAATTATATAATTTAAATTTGAACAAGGTAAGTGTTGACAGATTGGGAGACACACACACACACACTAATGTTGGGGTTGCAGGGAACTAAAAGATATGGCTGTACTGAGGGAGATTTGAATTAAACTGGTTTCCTCAAAGTTTTACATTCCTCAACCCTACATAGTTTGCACAGATCAGTTTATAGAGCCAGGACTTCAAGCAGTAAGCTATTACAAAGCAATTCTATTGTAAAAATAAGGAAATGCAATTAATTACACTATAGTTTATAATATTGTACAGTGTGTAACAATTCTTTCTTCATTTCTTCTTACAATTCTTCACATTTCCAAGGCATAAGAAAATAACTAATTTTATTACAAATGAATTTGAAGCTTATGTTTTATAGATTATTATTATTATTATTATCACCGCGTCTTACTACCCGTTCGGGTTATAAGCACAACCGCTAATGTGTAATGGTAGGGTGATTGTGAGATGAAATTGGAGGACCTACAGTTTAACGTGGGATCCGAACCACGGTGGAGGCCTGGCATTCCACACATTCACAAGTTGTGATTAATACATGTCTCGTCAGAGGTGAAATAAGGGTTTGCCAATCAAATAAATGTGCCGGGACCGAGGATTGAACCCTGGGCCCCCAACACTGAAATCCAACACCTTACCCCTAGACCGCGTGTGTCCAATGTTTATGTAATTATAGGTGTGTAGTCTACAGTACTTTATACACGAACTCTTAACACTTCTTTAGTGTATCTTAGTTCCAGATTAGACTGCTTATAATTTAGTTAAAGATGTTTTTATATCCTCATACTAATCCTCATATCTTATCTTGCAATCTGCATCATTTCACTACCCAAATATTTGAAGCTCTCCATTGTTTCCAGATTGTCCTCCCTCGTCGATACCGCCGTCTGGCTCTTCCCAACACTGATCGACATGCCATATTTCACAATGTTTTCCATTCCTCACATCCAGCTGTTCTTGCGTTTGTCTTCATTCTCATGCTTTCACGATACCACAATAATTTCTGCAAATAGCATTATTGTCATTTCACTACCTCTTTAAATTTCCTTTGCCTCCTTCAAAAATTCATCCCTGATCGTTACAAATAGTACAGAAGATAACAATTCCCTGTCTAAGCCTTTTTTAATTTCTAGATCCTCCTGTGTTCCCCACTTGTGTCTTAACACCAATGGAGCTGTCATACATGCCTTTCACAAACCCAATTGATGTTTTATCCATCTCCTTTATAACCATAACTTCCCATAACTTATCTCTAGGTACACTGTCTTCTGACTTTTTCACATTTATAGAGGTCATCAACATCTAATTTCCATATTTACACTGTTTTTACATGTATGTGGCCCACTTTGATCTTTTGTATCTCAAGTCATATTGTTCCTCCAGTTTTATTTCTACCTCCTCCCTGATTCTCTTTTCAACTATTCTTTCCATTATCTTCGCTACTTGTCTTAACGATCATTCTGCTAGAGTTACCACACTCCTTTATATCACCTATCTAGGATCGATATTATAACCCCCCTTCCGCCAGTACCGGGAAACATTTCTCTCATCCCATATACATCTTATCAATGTGCAAGCCTACCACTCCTGCTGTTCTTATCATCTCCACCACAACTTTGTTTACTCCCCCAGCTTGTCTTGTTTTTCATCTCCACCACATCTTTGTTTACTCCCCCAGCTTGTCTTGTTTTCATCTCCACCACATCTTTGTTTACTCCCCCAGCTTGTCTAGTTTTCACTTCTAACATTGCTATATCTTGCATTATTCGCCTGTATATTCTCATCTGGGCCATTTCTCACATTTAGCAGCTTATCAAAGTTATCTTTCCACCTGTGCTTTATAACTTCTGATTAGTAAGTACCTCTCCTCTTTCATTTATGCACTCCTCTTTCTTATCTCTGTGCCACTATTGCCATATCCTCTTTTTCCTTTCAAGTTTTCTCTCTGTCATTCCACCACCGTTTCTTCTTTTCCATTATTCTTCTGATGTTCTCCCAAAAAAATTTCTGGGTACTGTTTATCATAACATTTCTCAAGTTAGTCCACTCCTCTTCAACTGTTCCTATTTCTTTTTTTTGCGCACTAATTTATTCATCTCAACCATACATTTATCCCTTACTTTCTCTCCTTTTAACTTCTATACTTTTATTTTTCTTTCTCTTATTTATTTTATTTTAACTATTTTGTTACCACTCCCCGGTGGTATATTTCAAAAAACCTCTCATAGTAAAGCAGTTACATCCTATGGTCATCCTTATCTGATAATTTTTTTTACTATTATTTTTATTTCCTCTTTTTGACTCGTGTCTTCAAATCCGGGCATTTAGATTACTTATAATTATAAGTTCCTTATCTTCCCCTTTCCTTTGTTTCCCAGCCCAATATATGATGGCAGTTGGTGTAAATGTAACAGGTTGTAAGTGCCCGACATCTTCCCCAACCGTCTCTTGTTATCCTTCTCTCCCTATTCGTCCAATCTATTATTATGACAGTTGAATAGTTACAAAAAAAAGTGTATTCCTGGGCATTGATAGCAGATAAAAGTAGAAGAGCTGACACATCATAGAAAATAGGAAATAATATTATTGAGCATAAAAATATCACGGTTAAATGGAGAAGAATTTGATGGCATATTTTAACGAAGTTTAGAATGTGTTGACATGGTATGATGAAACAGTTGTTTTAAAACATGCAAACTAACTATACAGCAACATTCCACATAAAGAACAAACAGAAAGTTAAAATGTAGACTATAACAAGCAAGCCAAGCTCACATCCTCTCTATCGTTTCGTTTCCTCTTGAATAGAGTTATCGCTTTATCCTCATCATTGTCCATTTCAACTTGGTTTCTTTTACGTCCTTTAGTTGTGAGCTCAAGTTTTGACTGTAAGCACAAATTATAGTGTAACAGTAAGAATACACACATCCCACCAGAATGTGTGACCAACAAAAACTATCTAAGCTGAAATAAAAAAGAGTTAGTAAAATGTCAGTTATAACCACAGTGTAATAATAAAAGTAAGAGTTAATAGCTGGAGGGTTCAATGTGCTGACAATATGACAACCTCTATCCACAAATAATGGCACTATCATCGTTAACAGTGGGGTAGCTCGATCGGTATGTTTCGATTGCAGGCTCACAAACTATATTTGGATGTGTGAATAAAGCCTGTAAACTAACTCGTGTTACATTCGGTTGGCACTACTTGTACCTGAACATTGCAAAACAAGTGTTAGCCTTGGATCATGAACCCTACAAGTGTGGAGTCAACTTATTTAAGTGAAGATGTGATCACAATGATACAATCAAGTGTCAAGTGGGGTGTTATCTACTTTGGGACATTACTTAACTGTTATGTTTATTTTTGGGAGAGCGATTCTTAAAGATCTAAACCACTAAAATTATTAATTATCTTAAAAGCTTTAATTATGACGCTGTTAAAAAATGACTGGGCTAGGAACACTATTTGCATTATTCAAATCATTTTCTCTGTTTACAAAACTGCGACATGTTGGGTTTTTCTTAAAATCAGCTGACTTAAGCAAATCATATTTAATTTTCTTATAAAACCCTAGTAAAAGGTTTTTAATGCAGATGGGCAACTCGAATCTTCGAATCCTGACAAGTATTCGAGATTCGAGTATTCAGTGTTTTATTAGATTTGATGGTAGAATCTTTCACCTCATAAACAATGCACAATATTTTGTTTTTTTAATTAAAAGATTACTAAGTTAGGCCTACTTGAAAAGCACAACTTAATCTGTAATCTTTATTTTTTCGGACAAAAGAGATGAACATGAATAAAATCATCTTTTTATAAAAAATAATAATAATTAGGTGTAGAAAATTTGATATTTTTTGGGGTTTTAGGAAAAATAAATACTGTCAACAGTTAGGCGCCCATAAAACTGTTTATTTACTCCTACCAGCCTATGTATTGTATATTGATTACTTGTTTAAAATCGATCCAGCTAATATGATCACTTAGTAAGTGCTATCGAGCTTTAAGTATCAAATAACGGCTTGCTAATTAATAATTTGTTTTTAAATTGATTTTAACTAAGAGTTTATTATTTTTTTCAAATATGTTATTGAAGTAATTGTAAAAATATTCAAAAGCAGTCTTGCCTAATAAAATAGGAATGAACATATATATGACTCAAAAGTTCACAATTTTTTTTTTAAATATGTTTAAATTTTTTTAGATGTTTGTTAAAACTTAAATCAATGAATTATATATGTCATCATAAGATATTATAACTTGTAATTATTATTACCAAACTTTTTCATTAATTCAAATTATAATGTCTATATTATTGTTATATTAAATCATATATATCCATGTTTATTCATGCTAAATTTACACAGTTGTCAACTTTACCAAAAATGGAATTCTACTACTAATAATCTAAATCGTTCTTTAATAGCTATTAAGATGTTTTTCAAAAATATTTGTGTTTTAAATAGAATATATTCTCAGAAATGGATATATTGCAAGAATCAAATATATTTCTTGTTTTCTACGCGAAGATAGATAATAGATATAAAAGAAAATAATAATACATACTCAGGCATTATTGAGTTCACTATTTCCAAGGTATGTTTAATTGTTAAGCATGTTGTTCTAGTCTTTTTTCTAAAAAAAATGTATTTTTATTTTAGCTTTTTTATCAAAATAAATTATAATACTTCAAGATTATTAAAATTTGATCAAAAGGTAACTAGGCATAATATGTTTGTTTATTTCACATTTTTTTTTAGAAACATAACTCATTCTATCAACGCTTTTAAAAATAACTAAAAGACACTCAAATTTTGATTGATTTGATTTCTAAACAATAATATGAGTCTAGATTGTTTAATTTGGCTGTATTTTAACCTGTATTTTGCGAGGTGTGGTTGGGGTTGATTAAAATTGAAAGCACAATTGAAATAAATCTCAATTCACAGTTTAGACCTATATTGTGTAATGTAGGTCTATTTGTAAATAATTAAAATTTCTAACAATTTGCTAGGATTCGGATTCGAGAATAAAATGTAGATTCAGATTCAAGAAATAGTGGATTCGACCCATTCTAGTTTTTAATCTTAATTAGATATGATGATACTTTATCACTATATTTTGGCGTGATTAAATTTTAAAATAAAAAAAACGTATTTAATAGGATGGTGTTCCTGTTTCAGGAGAGTAATATTACAGAAGAGGAGCAATATCAGTACATCGTCATGCTGAGACTGAAAACCTAAACTTTGAAAAAGGACCTACTGTAGGCTACACATAAGACAGGTTAACTTTGTTTCCCCAGAACATTACCTTGACTGTTTACATGCCCTACCTTATAAGTTGCAGAGTGGAAACAGGCAGGTTAGATTGTAAACAATGTAAAGTGTATAGTGGTGGAGAGTGAGTGATAACAAACATACTATAGTTTAGATCAACCCGTAGAAAATAATCTTGGTTATAATTTTGTATCTTACTTTGGAAGAAGAATAAATCAGATCCTATATTGCATCATAAAAGGAAAGTTTTTGTAATGTGTTGATGTTTTCAACTTTATTTGTGTGTAATTTTTTTAAAATATAATTATTATTAGCACCACGTCTTACTACCAATTCGGGTTATACACACTTATGCTAATGTGTAATGGTAGGATGATTGTGAGATGAAATGGAAGACCTACAGTTTAACGTGGGATCCGAACCACGCTGGAAGTCTGTCATTCCACACATTCACAAGTTGTGATTAATACACATCTTGTCAGAGGGGAAGGAAGGGTTTGGTAATCAGATAAATCTGTGCTGGGACAGAGGATTGAACCCCGGGCCACAGCACAGAAGTCCGACACCTTACCTCTAGACCGCCAGGTCACCCGTGTAATTTTTTTAACCTTTTATAATTTGTGGCTGGTGATGAACCAGCTAACATTTTGTAACAATTGCCCCAGCGTTCTTTTGTTCCTGCCATTTCAATGGATCGTCGCACCACCAGCTAACTTATCTGCGATCCTGATAGCATGGACAATTGAAGCCTGTCCAAAAGACTGCGTGGAGCTCACTGGCAGCACCTCTTAGACTGAGTTTGTGGGAGACCTCTGGAGTGGAAGATCGGAGCAAACCTCTTCTATACCACTAAACTGGTCGCGTGCTTAGTGATGTGATTGGTTCCAAGACCTAGTGTCAAGCACTCAAATATGGTCGCTGTGCGAATTAGGTGGCAGCACAATTTATTGGCTTTTAAGCCAAAAGATCAAATGCAAACGAAAAGTTTTATACAGGCTGTGTGGCACGTGGTTGAGGCCATTAATAAACTTTGTAACGTCGGTCCTTACAGGAGCGGGCGTTTTCCACTGTGGGAACTGTGGATATATATACCTAGACACTCGGTATAATGATTGGTGTGCTTCCTCTTAACTATTTTTGGACCCTTGGACTATATTTACTGGCAGATTATTGCTAAAAGATCATTCTTTATGGCAGTACTGAAATGGACTCTTCTCATATCATTGTCAAGCATTGAATTTTGGGCTTATGCCGCTTAATCTTTCGTCGTTGGTCATTATCATGTCAATTTTGTTTCAGCTGTATTAACTTTCACGCTAAAAATCTTTCCATTTCAATTTTCAGACATGAGGAATTTATTTAGCAAATAATAGTTTCAGGGTTTCTCGCTTTAAATAGTTTGATAATTGTTATTAGTTTTTGAGCTTCTCTTGTAACAAATCAAATTTTGGGCTTAACCTTTTGAAAGCTTATAATACATTGTTCATATTATATGTTTGAAGTGTTTTGAATATAATAGTTTCCGAGCCACTCCCTTAGAATGGTTTTATATTTTTTATTAGTTTTTGAGCTTCTCTCTTAAATAATTAATTGAATAATCAATCATATTCCTTGTCAAATCGTTAATTAGCCATATTAGTACAAGTCTTGTCAGAGGAGAAGGAAGGGTTTGGCAATGAGATAAATCTATGGCAGTACTGAGGAGTAAGCCCCGGACCCCCAGCAAAGAAGTCTGACATCTTACCATCAGGTTACCTGGTATTTATAGATGTGGAGAAGGCATATGATCGTGTTGATAGAAACAAGTCTGGAAAGATGAGTTGTAATTAGAGTGAAGAATGTATGAGGATAACACGAGTAATCTAAACACCGAGAAGGGGTGGTTGAACAAACTGGTTCCAAATAAAAACAATTAATGAAGGAGAGGAGGGCCCTTTCCACACCCCTATTTGTAATAATATTGGATGTGGTAATGAAGAGAGTGGTAAAGAAATTTGGGGAGTAGAGAGTGAAGCCGTGATGTTTTCTGATGACGTGATGGTATGGGAGAGAGAAGGAACAGGAAGTACAAGAATGGAATGAGGCAGTGAGAGGGAGTCGTATGAAAGTTAGAATGGTGGATGAAGTAGATCTGAAAGAAGTACGGAACGTAAAATATCTTGGAACCATGAATGAGGCAAGACCCCACGTGGGGGTAGGAAGGATCTAATTAGAAGAGGACAGCAGGGGGGTTTATTCTATAAGTGTGTAAGACAGTGGCGTGTGGTGAATATTTTTCTAGGGTAAGCTCTAAAGATTTTTTAAATGTAAAAATTAAATTTTATGTTAAATATATTAAGGTACGTACCTTATTTGTAATTGGGGTGGATTCTTCTACTCTCCTTAGCAAATTCCTCAATCAAGAAATTGTAAAACTGCGGATTTTGTCTTAATTGTTGTAGAAGACCTTTTTTCAATGAATAACGCTAACAAGTTAGTGAGCCTCTCTTGGCCTGGTGAATTGCATGCATGGTTTTTTAACCTTTTTAATGCAGAGAAACTTCTCTCAACGGAAGCACTTGTTGTCAGGATGGTTACAACTAGTTCACACAGTTTTACCACTTGACTTTATGCACTTTGTATATCATTTGATATAGTAAAAATAAGCAAATCAATGACATTTTTGTGACGCAAATCCTGTGATCTTAAAGAAGGGAGCTCAAACATACTACCATAGCTGTATTTTAAGGTCTGGAAAGTCATTTAGGGGAAACTGAGTTTGTATTGTTTAAAATTATCTACATGTAAAAGTTCTAAAAAGAATAATTATTCCAAGTTCTTGAACCTATCACATAGCTGTATTATAAGTGTGTCCAAAATCGACAGAATAGGCATTTGTAATATATTTTTACATCAAATATGTCATTATTTCTTAGACTTGTTTTTCAGGCTCATTCACATCCAACACTTGGTTGGTTTTTGTCCAAATTCTCTCAAATTCTTCATGCTTGTTTTCCAATTGATCTTGAAATTCCTTTACTTTGTTTATGCAATGACCGATGTCATTCAATTTTGCTTGCAATATATCAAATAATCTATCAGTAAGAGAAAAGACACCAGCAAGTGTATTTAGTAGAAAATTAAAAGTGAAATCGTGCATCGAAACATCAATGTATGCTTCTTGATCCCATTATTCCACTGGATCTGTAATCTTGACAAACAATGAAATTAGTTGATTCCTATACTCATCAACAGTTTAAACCAATCTAGAATTATCATTTCAGCGTGTAGAAACTACTTTTGGAAGCCTTTTATTCATTTATTCATCCAGAGCTCTTGTTGATTTGGTTGATTTTGAAATAAATTATGCTAGGCCAATCAAAGTAAGAAAACAATTCTGCAGTTTTTGATAAGGGACACGCCCTGCGACAATAAAATATTCAGCTGGTGCGCGAAGTGGTGTACAAAAATTGCATTTGTAAATATATCTCTTACGTTGGACTGCAATCCATTCAAGTGCCCAGCTATGACCGCAGCCTCGTCGTAGCTTTGTGCGATCAGCTTTTGTCCACAACCATACTCCAGCAATTTTACAACATAGATGTATATATACGTATATTTCCACTGTTTTGTCATCACAAATATTTCTAAAGTCCTAACTTCTCAAGTACCTGTCCATCTTGAGTAACATAGCGAAAGATAGAAGACAGTTGGGAAAAACTATTTACATTTGTTGTTTCATCCAGTGTGATGGAAACAAAATTGGTTTCATTGATCTTATTTTTATATTAGTCAGTTACGCATTTGAAAGGGCATTGATCAAATCATTATGAATCAAATTCGATAGCCCCATAAATATAGATGAATATTCTAAATGGTTCTTCAATTTTTCATCAATTATCATACTCACAAGATTCACTAGTTTAACGTAACTACCTTTAATGAAAGACTCACTTGTTTCGTTGTGGCCTCTAAATGCCAGTTCTTGCTGTGCTAAAAAACAAACTACGTCAATCAATCACTTTATAATTTCTCTATTTTTCCTAACAAGTTCATTGAGCAGCGAATTCCCTATTATTTTCTATTTATCAAGCATTAGATCAATTCTAGTTTTACCAAAATTTTTCAGGGATCATGGCTTGTTAATGGCTTTGTGTATGATGCCCCCTGCCCATGTCATTGTAACCAGTACTGTTCAGAACACATTTAGCATTTAAGAAAAGAAGACAAGACCATGAGTATGACTTTTGTACACGAGGTCAACCATTGATTATTATTAAACAAATGTGAGCTGAAATGCCTCAAACATGATTTTACTTTTGTACTAACGTTCAGTTCGGGAGAAGGTCTACCACATTGTATTATTTGTTTTTTCTCCTCGAAAGTACACGATGTAAAGCTAAGTTTTAAATTGTTGCCTCTGGCGCAATCACATTTTGGTTGATCTATATATCCGCAGGGTCTCGACTGCATATTCATGTTTATCAACAGTATAATACGTAAGAAGTAAGATTGCCTACCTTAACATCATATATACTGTGAATACGACGTTACAATACTCACACACATATAACCTAACAAAATATATTAATACATTAAAAAGTATAACCATTATTGACTGGTGATCGTTTTAAACACTAACGAATTTTAATTTTTATTTTAATGTGGTTTCGGTCACATATAATAAGTAAATAACCAAATAATGTGTAGCATTTTAGAAACTCAAGGGTCTTCTTCCAAGTGATTGCAGGTCCTGTGGCGATAACAGCTGAGAGCGACCGACTGAACGCGAGTACAAAGCTTAGAGGAACGTACTACGCATGCACGGCGCTATTCGCTCCCAGAACACAGCCAAAGTTGGAAGAAGCAAAATCTGTTGCATGTTCAGTTTTACATTCTATACATTATATACCAAACAATTGCATATCAATAATTAAACTAACATGCATAACTTTTTTGTTGATGGTATATGTATTTATTTAGGTCTGGGTAAGCAATGTGTGCTTTGCGTCTATGGAATACATGCCAGTGGTGTAAGAGACCTGCTATGGAGAAGAGAAGTTCCTTGGAAGTTTAAGGAAGTGTTGTACTGGACATATTTGTACCCATTGTCACATGCAGCAGAAACATGAACATTGAATGTGAGAGAAACTGAGAAAGTGGAGGCCTTGAAAATGAAGTTTGTGAGTAGCAAGTTAGCTGTCATGAGGAGAAACAAGATTAGGCATGAAGTTATCCGGGAAAGAGTGGGGGTACAGGGAGTACATGAGATAGTAGAACAATAGAGTCTAAGATGTTATGGGAATATGAGGACGGAAAAGGATAAATGCCAAAGAGAACGATGGAGAGGAAGTATTTAAAAAAATACCATAATGGAAGTCAAAAAAGAAATGAAAGAAGCAGGCAACAACATTTGTGCAAATGAGAGTAGAGAAGAATGGAAGCAGTTAAAGGAGAATGGATGATGGAAGGATAGAGAAATATCGAGGCATTTTACTAAACTGACCTGGCTACAGGCTGGAAACAGTTGTTGATGTTGAAAATGGTCTCAAGGGAATATGTGTTTATTATCGATGATATATTTGTCACCTACAAACCCTGTTGTCACCTTTAGTTTGAGACTGGAGCAGTTCCCAGTTGAACTTGTGTGCTCAATTGTTATTAGTTTGTTACAAGGTCACACCTTGGACATTGTTGGTATCTTATCTGGCCAGGCCAGTAATTGTATGATGCCTTTCGATTTACATATTATAATTCAATTAATGGAACTGTAATTGATTTAGTTTACTCTAACTTTATCAACTCTGATATAAAGCTATTTTTTTTTAAAGCTTAGTTTTTATATTTATCCATCCAGTACATGTTCTGCTCTAGCAGTGAGAGCCAGTGAGGTGATGGACTAGCTATACTACATAACTAAATAGATGTGTGTTACCTTTTTCTTGGTCTTCTCCCCGGGAAAAGCCACATTACTGGCTGGAGATTTGCACAGCTTTTTATCCATTTCACTTTCAGGCGTTTCTGCCCCACTGCTGCAGTAGGGAAGTGCTCTAGCATTCTGTAAGCAGTGATATGCCATGAAACACTATCTAAGCAGTGAAAGAGAAGTAGACTAAGTATAAGTAAACTAAAACATGTAATGTCACTTGTTTGAGCAACAATATTTCAATGAAGAGTTTTATAATACCAATAATTTGTCCAACAACACCAATAATATATTAGTTCAATACAAGTAGAGTATGTTATTAACAGACAATAAAATAACATATCTTGTTTAAGAAGAGTGCCAGTTAAGTTAGATTAAAATCTGTTTTAAGTTTTTATAATGGAGAAATATATGTTTTGGACCAAATATCTTCCTAATCACCTTGTATTCTAACACCCTAAGTTTCTTTTCATCATGTAAGGTAAGAAACCATGTTTCACAAAAATAGAAACCAAAATGTAAAACTAATGTTCTGTATATTCTGAAGCTCACATTCCTTGAAATACTGACCAAGAAACAGCACGCATTTCCTGAATGGATTATATTCCTGATTTACACTCTAATATTGTTGCTAAATAAGATTGAACTTAAATATTTTAATAGATCATTTAATAACATTATCTTTTCTTAAGAAAACTAATTTTTCACTTAATAAAAATAAATTTGTAACTCGTTCCTAAACCAGTTAAGTAAAAAAATAATAATCTGAAAATGAGTTTAATCCATAGTTGAATAGCTTAAGTATCCTGTGAAAACCCAAAGAAATACAGAAATAAACAGAGTCCATCCAAATGTCTTAATTAGATTAAGTTTTCTACAATGTTGTAAACACTACATGTGAGGGAAATGGAAATGAGAAATGTGACTGGCCTCAATGATTTTCCTGGGTGTTTTTATGTTATTGCAGATTTAGGATGATGTGATATGTGCAATTTATTGGAATAAATCCATTATTTTGGTAGATCTGTGATCAGTCATTACATTCCTTATTCACAAAAAAGTATATTCTAAGTTTGGAAACATGAGTCCTTACTTCATACCAATATAATCTAGGTGGTATGTTAAAAAAGAAAGCAGGTTGAGTCCATGGACTTGTTTGGGGAAATACTGAAAAATGTAATTTCAATCTCGCAACACGTGAACAAGTTAGGTTTGGTAGCCATATTCAAAACAAACACACACAGTCTTAGGAGTAATGTAGATTAAAAAGAAATCTAAAATTCAAAGCAGTTTGGTTACTACAGTTTTTAGGTTTGTCTGTTAATTAAAAAAATAGACCAAATAAATTTTATGAATGAGATCTTTAATTTTAGGAAATTTAAAGTCCCCCGTAGGCTGCATGAATTCACACCCCACAATCAGATTTATTTAATTGATGAGTATTCAAAGTAGTAGTTTGTCAGAAATGGTTGGCATTGTTTAAAGCCTTCAGTAACTTTGGTAAATAGTAAGATTTTGTAACATATTTCTAAGATGAAAATCTAGGCTTTAAAAATAAAGCGTGGAGTTGAATTCACACCTTTTCTATTTCTGAAACATTTAAAACCTCCATGACCTTACTCAATAGTATAGAAAATGTATTTCTTTGATTATTATGAAGCCATGTTTGAACCAAGTATGTTAAATTAGGCCATGTATTATAAATTATACACGTTCAATTGAAATGAGCAACACAAAGATATAATCACCCTCTCTTTGGTCCTGAATCTTGTCCGCATCCGACCTGTAGAGGGGTCAGACGATTCTGTCTGTACAGGTCTAAAGAGGTATGGGGCATTCCCCCTGGCGCTGTTAGCAGTCCCAATAGACTGTACTTGTGGTAACTCGCCGTACTTCTTTAAGTGCGTCAGACAATCTGTGCAAAGTCTATCCTTTCCAGTCTGCGAGTCCCGAGCACCTGCCAATACACAAGTTTATAAACTTTAAACTTACAGTGCGTATAACCCGAATGGGTAGTAAGACGCGGTGCTAATAATAATAATAATTTAAACTTACACAAAAATTGTCTTACAAATTCTTTCTAGATGACAGTATCTCGTACAGAATGTTACACATTATGGTGGAAGTGTAGAGAATGGGAAGAAAGGGCAGAGTTTTTTGCAGTTTTTATGCCAAAACCAATAGTTTTTTATCTTAATTTCCAAAGTTTCTCACCTAGTACCACTCCGCTCATGACATATATTTAACAACTGAGATTATCGTGTGCATAAAACTAAGGACTATGTTTCTACTGGTGCAATATTCTACTTATTTTAGCCGAAAAAAGGTTTTTCTATAAAAACTGCAAATACACTGCACTCTTATCAAGTTCCCTACACTACCAAAGTTACTTTGTTGGAAGTCAAAATTAGACCATAAGCAAATTATTAAACATATGCATGCCTTAAAAATACTTAAGAGAGACTATGTTTTTACTTAAATCTTATATTACTTCAGTTTCAAAATAGATAATTAGGGACCCAAGAATCAAATAAAAAATTATATTTCTAAAGAAACAGAAATTTTGATAGAAGATCTCCATAAGGCTGATAATTTTACCTAAAATCAAAATCATCAATACTAAGTTTAAATTCCAAAACTAAATAAACATACACAAAAGGTTTATAGAACCGTGATTAGCCATACCAAAATGTGTAGATATTTAATAGTTACAATTAACGTAGCAGTGTTGGCAGCGATAGCCGACAGGGTCCCTGGAATCAGAGTCATCTTCTGAATTCTCATCTTCACTTCCAGAGCTTCCTTCCCCTGTTAACAAAAATAAATTAATCAGCAAAGCAAGTTTAATTGCCACAATTCCTTAAAAAATGATTCTTTTCCTGTTTCAAGCTCGAAGAAACTGGTGTGGAAATTGATTCTATGGATAGAAAAAACAATTAATAACATAACACAAATGTTTAAAAATGAGGTGGCCCAATGGCTATAAATTTATAATAAAGGAAATTGATAAAACTAAATAAAATAGAAAAATAAACTAAGTGTAAATTTGATGTGAACCACCACCCCACCCTACCCTCGGTGATGGGATAATTTAGGTGGAGCAATACATACACAAATATAAATATATAAGAAATAACAATGATTTAATGGAGGACGTGAAAACTCACATGATACATAAAACATCATAGGTACACAATCTCATTGAGTACGGTCTATAGCCTTGACTGTGTCAAGCAAGATATTTGGTTAGGCACAAACCAAAGTATTAAATGTGTGAAGCGTATGAAGGTCAAACTTGACCTCATCAGGAGGTTAGGAACAATCCGTTAGCAGGGTGCAAGGCACAGACGTACGTATTGTGGTACGAGGCAGATTCAAGTTCTGTTTCCTAGAGCAACAACAGTACTAGAGCAAAGGAAACTCCACAGAGGAGAAGCAAGATGTAATTAATGGTTAAATAATCAACACTAAGAGCCGTGCCAGAGGGGCGGAGGCAGCCCACAGGTTGAACACCACAACAGGAAATAAGAAATATATTTATTTATCTCTTACCGCGGGCCGTGCCTGAGGGGCAGAGGCGGCCCACAGGTTGAATACCCAACGGTAGTCCAATATAAAACAAAATACCTAACTAGGCACCAATCCTAGGCCCTTGAATTATCAGAACCATCGCTTCCCCAACAAGCTACCACTGAATTAGGTAAATGGTCATACAGGTTATGACGTGAGACACACTCCCATTTTACACTGCTGGTTCGAGGTCTCAGCAAGGAGCTTGCGTGAAGCGCAAGATCATTCTATTAAGATAAACTGATGACAATAGACTTTACATAACAAAGTCGGCCGATACTCTGAATAATCATTCCCTAAACACCTAAACACAAGTACTCCTTGAACACCTAAACATAAGTACTCCTTGAACACCTAATCATAAGTATTTTCTAAACACCTACTAACTATTGTTTCTAAAGAAACCTAACAACTATCCCTAGGCCGAAACAAGACATAGGTTAGTCTCTATTCCTCCTTTGATCTATTGCCGTGCAAGTTACTTCCTCCGGTGGAGCTGACCCCTCGCCGTGAACAGCATGGTCACCACTGCGCACATGTTTAGTTATTTGACTGGTGCGATGTCCGTCTCGTAGACTATCGGCGATAGCAATCCCTCCCTGGAGTTATATAGCGGTAGAAGTGAAGCATGCCGGGATGGAGGAGAGTGAAGGGTGGGGGGTCAGCATCCATAATGTTCTGGAAGGTCAGCTCGGCCTAGTGGACTGGCTAGGCGTCGCCGTCAGTCTTTCCGGAAACTCTGGGCAGTCGAGTGCAATCTTATTTAGTGCCACGGTTCCGCCACTATTCCAACGGCGTCTCATCCGATCGGGCCGGGATCTTCCCATGAAGTCACCACGATGTTGGTATGTAACACATATTGTCATATATCACAGGACTAGTATGTAGATAATACGTGTGTTTATTTACAGTAGCCCCATGACTTCTTTGGTGCTGACTGACGGCTTTGAAAAGTTACCAGACCAAATTATGTATCCCTACGCCGAACCATATGATCTGCAAAAACATGTGTTTAGCAGCTGTCACTTCTGACGGTCAAAATTTAGGTATATACCTAACTGTTGACTGTCAGAAGTCAGCTGTCAGTCAGCACCAAAGAAGCCGTGGGGCTACTGTACCCATGTTTAGTTGCTTCAATCTTTCTTTATATTCCAATAGGGCCGAATAGGTTTGGCCCGTTACAGATGAAGAAAGCCCACCTAAGAAAAGAATCCAATGTACAAAGGTGACATCTTCTTCCTTTCTTCTGTCTTCTATAGTAGAAGTAGTCACACACACATTTTAACACAAATATCATAATATTTTGGCATTGTTGCCTTTATCAAACACAAAGAAGAGAGTACAAATAACATAAACACTGGAATAATTCATTTTGAATTTTAAAAGAAACACATTGTGCCAACTGTTTTTGGGAGTAAAGATAAATTTCTTGGCTATGGTTAGGGTTCATATAAGCCTATTTAATTTATTTTAATAAAAATAATAATGATAATAAAAATAGTATTTAATAATAATAATTATTATTATTTGAAAAATGTTGACCTTATAGAAAGAAAGAAACTATCTTCTGTTGAGGCCTGGTGGTAATCCATTGTTGGGCCAGTTCCCACGGTCCAAGTTGAGAACTGTTGCACTGTTTGGGAAATGCTCTTAATATTTTGGTGGTGTAGCAGGTTTGAAAGTCCTGGTTGTGGGTACCGACATGGCTGGGTACAGGCTTGTTTGTTTGTTTGTGTCAAAACGATGATAGTTCATTCGCTGTCTAGAGAACCTGTAGTGAGGCCTATATATTCTGCGTCACATGATTTGCTCTGTAGTTGATATATCAAGTTATTGGTTTTGCAATTGTAATAACCAGGGATCTTGTATTCCAGTTTGGTTACTTTGCTGTTGAAGGATATAACTGGTAGGTGGATTCTACATGTGCTGCAATAGGGGTATGAACCTTTGGTAGTCGGTTTTTCTCCTCGGATTCTCTTGGGGTCAGTAAGTTTATATTTGTGTTAAAATGTGTGTGTGACTACTTCTACTATGGAAGACAGAAGAAAGGAAGAAGATGTCACCTTTGTGCATTGGACTCTTCCCACATTCTTCCTCTTTCCCTACGTGGGCTTTCTTCAGCAAATTTATTCTAGGTAATTTATTTTTAATTTATCTTTAGTTTTATCAATTTCCTTTGTTATAAAATAACATTACAAAAAATAATCATTGTTTTATTATTTTACAGTTTTCCACACCCTCTCAGTGCTGATGAGAGCAGAGATCACAGCTGGTTTGAAATTACCAACAACCAACTCCGTTATTAAAGTAGCATTTATTGGCAACAGTGAGACAACTTTAAGTTGTAGGTTTTAGGTCTTAATAATCATGTCTAATTTGAGTGTTGGTTTTAAATTTGTCCATATGTATTTAAATTCTAATTAATATTTTTAGGAGTTGCACCACTATTTTGTGGAATAGGAGAAAGTGTAATTTAATGATAAATTTATTTGTATGTATTGTTAATGTTTATTTATGAAAAGTGAACCAAAATGAAATAAGTTTTTTTAAGATCACCTTAAAATTTATTATAATAAAATGCTTATGCACTAGTTACAATAATGTGTTGGGGATGATGTGTACTAGTTACAATAATGTGTTAGGGATGATGTGTACTAGTTACAACAATGTATTAGGGATTATGTGCACTAGTTACAACAATGTATTAGGGATGATGTGTACTAGTTACAATAATGTGTTAGGGATGATGTGTACTAGTTACATATAATGTGTTAGGGATGATGTGTACTAGTTACAATAATGTGTTGGGGATGATGTGTACTAGTTACAATAATGTGTTAGGGATGATGAAGGTTGAATTTCAGAGGAAGTGTACACACACTTGCATGAAGGTGGAGCGGAAAACCCCCCACATTTCACTCCGACTGGGACTAAACCCCAGATTTCTAGGTCATCAGCAATCCAGCCTATTGCAAGAGTGATGTCCTAAGAGCAGCCGGGACCATTAATGTAATTGGTCTGACCAGTAGATATATGTATGGAGAAATAAACCAACAATATGTATTATCTAATCCACTACTCTATGAAACCGAATCTCCAATTTACCTTCTAATCCCGAATCTCAAATCTGGATCTTGAAAATTATATACATAGGAGGAAATATAGATATAATCAAAGAGAAAATAAAAAAAATAACCAAATGTTAATATTCTTTCTCACATTCATTTGAGTGGAAATTACTGGTCTGGGGTCAGGTTGTTAAGTTCAACCTAAAATTATAATTGGCTCTGAGCTACTAATAACAGGGTGGCTACAGAAATTATATTATAAAATTCCCTGAGTTTTCCAGGTTTTCCAGAAATTTTTGTCTAAATTTCCTTGACTTCTTTTCCCCCCACTTCACCTCGATAAATAGCGATTATTACATTAATCAAATGGGTTACCAAGGCCTATGCTAACTTTAAAAAATATGAGGCATAAACATAATAAGCAATTTAATAAGTTTTTCAGTTTTAAATGTATTAGATACTATTTGTGACGCTGTGCAAATATTGTATTAGAACAAACAAATACAAAACAGAAAGTCATTAGCTAGAACTTTGCCACCATTGTTTAACAAAACACCAACAATAAAATCATTTTTAATTAAGTGTGCACTTACAGTAGTTAATTTGTAAACTAACAGATGTGAAATTGCATAATTTTTTCTTGTAAAATATCGGCTTGTTTTTGTGCTTCTGCCAAGATTTTCTGTTTTTTATCTTGGAGTTCTTTTTGCATTACTACTGCCCATTTCCGATCTCCCTCTTGTTTCTCTCTGTTCTGCTTGTCCTTCATTTTTTGTTCTAAACTATCCTTATACCTGGAACTGGCAATGCAAACAGAATGAATCAAAGACTTGGCAATGTCTGCCTTCTCTATCCCACCAATTACTTTAACTGAATCATAAATCTGACTTTGTGCTATGAGAAAAGCTTCATTTATGTTTTCCACAAGACATTCACAGTTTATCGAAAAATTTATTTCCAAACTGGTTGTCATCATTACTTAGAGAATACTCATTCATATTGTGTCTAATCTATCATGTTGTTTGGAAAAAAGTTTTCTTTTTTTCCAAAAAATCCGGTTGGCTACACACACTATTGAACTGGCGATCCACAAGGTCAGCTGCAACGCCAGTGATCCAATTGTTTGCTAGCACTATCTCCAAAGTAGACTTCAGTCGCTCGCTACGTGTCGACTTGAGCACAGCTACTGCAGGGTCCAAGAATATATGGCTTTGGTTAGTTTGTATTTAAGAGGGGAACGCCCAAAAAGCTTTGCACATAGCTTCTGTATGTAGACATGTCTTACAATCTGGTCTAAAGAGCAGAATTTCCTTTTCTGATACACATTTAGTTTTTCTAATGGCCTCTCTGGTTGCATATCCAAGATCCACGTACTTTGAATTTAAAAAGTTTGTTTCGTTGAAAATGCCTAGCTCAAGCAATGACCTAGCAGCATCCAGCTTATCACTTTTTACAAATCTCTTCATTAGAGATTTCATAAGAGAAATTAACGCCTCATACAAGAATGGTGCAAGAGGAGCATCTGATTAAAATTGACTGAGGAATGGTTTTACCTCGAGTGCAACAAACTGAAAAAAAAGCTAGTTTAGGTGCAAGTAGCTTGTCTTTCACAGAAGTCGAGATGATATGAAAGCTACGACAATTGGGTGCTTTCTTTGCTGCAATGGATTCATTCACACATTGGGGAGAATAGTTTCCACTCGCTCAGCAACTTTTATATTTTGCAACCACCTAACTGCACAGAACTTTTTAGGATAGAGTTCACTGCCACTATAATGTACATAATCTGCTCTACGTGCAGGAACATTTTTTAGTAAATTATACAGAGCCCGAAGAAATTCAACCAGCCCCCAATTGGTTGAATTTATTGCTGCTTTAAAAGCACAATGGAGACTATGGAGGCCACAGCTTCCGATATCTAGCATTGTAGGACTATCTGAATCAGTGGTGGATTTTAGCTCTCGAATGAACTTTTGATTGACATTAGGTCCATCAATTGACACCTGTAACAGCTTGACATTTTTCAATTCTAGAAGTGCATCTGAAAAAGCCTTTAACAGGTTAGCAGCTGTTGCATGGCCGAGGAAGGTTGATGTGAAGTACCGTGTTGAGACTTCATTTGTTTTTAAATTCCAAAAGCGTACCATAATGTCCATTTGACCCTTTTGGGCAACCTTGTTTAGAGACTCGTCAAATCCAATCACTATTTCTGTACACTCTAAGCACATCTTTACAAGGTCTTCATGAAAGTATGGGGCCAAACCATACAAGATTGTGTAACCAATTTTGGCCCTTCCTAATTGTATTTTGTTTGCAATTGTACTGTCTGGAAACATTAATTTAAAGAGATTAACACTTTTTTCAGCTGCCCGCATTGGAGTGTGTGACATAGAATTCAAGCAGCAAATAATGTCAGATTTTGTCACATCATCGTTCACGAGAAAGTTTCTCAGTCTTCCAGTTTCCTTCACAGAAACAGCTGTAGACACGATCTCAATCACTCTCAATAAAGTGAAAGAAAATATTATTATATACTAACCTGCCTATTTATTTTATCTAATTTTGTAACAATATTGTAGAAGAAGCCTGGGTAAATTGGTGTAAATGAAAATAACTTAACTATGACTGTATCTAAATAGTCCACCTATTTACTATACCCAACATTTTATCTGAGGTTAATAATAATTCTAATTTCCCTTCTCATCATAAATGGTGAAAAGAAGCTACTTAAAATATGTCATGTATCTCAAATTATTATACTTTTAATTTTTAAATACCTAATTGAGGATAGCTAAGATAATTTTCACTTAAACATTGATAGATGGTGTTGGCATAGTTTCTAAGATAAGTGGCAGGTAGCAGCACTGCGGGCCCAATGGTGTAGCCGTTCGAATAATCTGATGCAGTCTTCGCTAAGAAGAGCAAGAGAAGTCTAAAATTCAAGACTGCGACTTGGGACCCTTGGACTATTCGGACACATCCTGTGAAACAGTTGGCTACCAGTTCCATAGTTAAATGTTGGCAGCACCTTTCTGATTGAGGCCTAAGTTGGCTTGTCCTGGTGGTAGTAGTAATGGCGAGATGACATTCACAGCAACTGCCTGGGCAGAAGTAATTAGGGTGGCCAGAACGGAAGGTAGGAGAGCATGAACTAAGGAACATTATCAGTTTTATAAACTGTGTTGTTACATTTAGAAACGATGGAAATGGAACATCACTTTAGCAAACTGTTTTTTCAGTTGAGTTAACATTTTAACAAAAATCTAGTAAAAATAAAATAAAATAAAACTGTATTAGTTTTTATGTCCTTTTTCAAATTAAAACAATCGTTATTTGTTAGGTAATCAAGGAATAATGGTAATATAATGTATTTTTCAACACTTGCACATGTGTAACGAGTTGTTATTCCAGTACTTGCTCATGAGTATGACAAAGACTCAAATTATAAAGTTAAAAAACTATCCCTACTTCTCTCTCGCTCACACATCAGTTCTGCACCCGCAAGTAAAGTTACACTCCCTCTTCATTCTATCATTAAACAGGCTAACTGGATGGCCTGCTACAAAATAGAAGTTTGTAGGAATATTTGCGCCAATACAGTAAACAACTCATGTTAGAACACCATCTCTTGGCATTTGCATTTTGTATCCCTTGCAGTCTATAAATTCCCTGACCTGTTTGACTTTTCCCGGTTTTCCCTGACCTCACAAAATTTTCTGTTTTCCTGGCTGAAGCCACCCTGTAATAGGCAGTATTAGAGCTCTAAAACAAATCTCACTTGAAAAATGAAAAAATAACTATTATTTTTTAAATATATCAGTCTCAAATCTGACATTTTCTAATCTTTTTGATCACTGTGTACAATCCTACACAACACTCTAACACTGTCTTCTAGCAATAATGTTTGACTGTTTTTCATCTTTTAAGTAATTTTGTACAGGTTTGTAGACATAATAATAGTAGAAGTGGTTAGTGCTGTGATCTAGCAATTGGTATGGGAACTAATAGAATTTTATTATCGGAAAGCAAGATTTGACAAAGAAAATTCATGAACGAAAAGACTATAAAATCTTTAAAAACCTTGAAACTCATTAGGGAATTGAGGGCCTATCCCTAGCATGTTATCAAAGTCATCATTGTTTATTTTGTGTGTGTGTGTATCTATATAAAGGAGATATAACAAGGAGTGAACCCCAAGCTCCTTGATCAAAGTCCAGCTTGCTATGTTTGTTGAGTATTTAAAGTGTTTATGTAATTATTTACATGAAATAAAATATAAAAAACAATATTCACACATATTATATATTTTTATATTATAGTCATAAAGAAATAATCTTGAGAGAAAGTAAATTTAATGAATATAAAAAAAAAATCACTCACCATTTTCTTTTTGGATAGGAGAGGGCCGGGACGCACCAACCGCTGTGAACAATGTAA
The DNA here is from genome assembly GCA_901482245.1 of Timema douglasi. NCBI lineage: Eukaryota > Metazoa > Arthropoda > Insecta > Phasmatodea > Timematidae > Timema > Timema douglasi. The sequence continues at coordinate 5,117 of CABEEJ010006603.1, read as the reverse complement.
TTCAGCTGAAGGGCTTTGTCTACTCACATCATGTTCTCACGTTTAGTGAATAAATAAACAGTAAACATATATATATGAAGTGTTTGTTTTCAATAGTCATGTGGATATGTCAGAACATTTTGTTAGTTTGTTATTAATAGTAAGTAAGCCTGTGCATGAAAGGCATTTTAACTCAGGGAAATTTACAGGCAGAAAATTACATTTTAAAAACATTTTTCAAATTTAGGCTTGTATGTTTGTGACATTCAAACTTTGAATTTTTGAAAAACATAAGGGAATATAGTAAGGAAACAACTTCTAAATGTAATAATAAAGTTCAATGTGGAAAAGATTTTGAAATTTGGTGTTTAATATAAAGTCCAAAGATCAACTAGTATATAAGATATAAAAAAAATTCTGGATTGAGTAACAAATTAGAATGGATTGACAACTAGGGAAATTCACTATATTTCCATCATAATATGAAAGCGTTAAGAACATATAAAATAATATAATTTACATGTGTGTATATATATATATATATATTTTTTTTTTAAGCAACATTGGGAGGAGGGANCCCCCCTCCTCAAAAAAATCCCTGCGTAGGACTCGGACCAAACTGATAGTTAATACCCTGACGCAGCTCAAAGTGCTATCTGTAGAAAATTTAACCAAATCATTTTATACAGTCAAGATGTATAGTTATTTCACTCTCTCAATAAATGCTCATAGTTTGTGCGAAACAGAATTACAGAGTTTTAAATTGATATGTTACTTGAACTATCAAGAATATTGAAACTGATACCAAACTTACGTGGGGAGGTGTACACATCTATGTCCTTAGGTTGTCCTCGGTTTGTGTTGCGGGTGTTTCTAACCCGGCGAAGAGAACCTGGACGTCTACGACGATGAGGTCTGTTATTGTTTGCTCCAGGGGTTTTCTTCCATAAATAATAAAATTCCACCAATTCTGGCTGTAAGAGAATATTCAAGTTCAGGGAAAAAACAAAAACACTATGTTAAAAAAACAATGGAAAGTTCAGATTTATTTTAGCCCCAAATCTTAGTACCTATTTGGTTTCTATTCTATGCCTTTGTACTATTTACATTAAAGTGTTGAGAATTAGGAAGGATGAATTTAAAGGTAGTGTACCCGCATTTGCATGGAGGAAGAGTGGAAAACCATTTAGAAAAAACCACACTAAGTACACCCCACCCAACCAGGATTGAACCCCAATCTCCCTGTCTTCGGCAGTCTAGTCTATTTCGAGGTGGTCACCGAAGCGGATAATAAAATATTAACCTTGTAAGTATATTTTTTTAAATTTTTTTAAAAGAAAAAATCAAATTTCCGGAAGCTCATAGACGAGGCAGAGGACAGGGCAGTCTAAGTTTTCTGACAACATTAATGGACCTGTTGTAGTAATAGCAATAATTCAAAAGATGTTTATTGGAGATGTTCCTGAAAACTTTCACATTGCAAAAAACCTATGTTGATCTAATAAAAGAAAATATTATTTTTAATGGTGAACAAAATAAGTAAATATTACAGCTATCCCAATAATAATGCTTATATAAATCCTTTTGTTATTTTTAAACTAAAATAGTTATGTTGATATTTTATTTTATTGTAAGGGGATAAGTCAATTTATAAATAGAGCCACTCATACAATGAGTTTCTACTGATGTCCACCATGTTGAAATATGTTATGGTGTCCTTTGAGATATGTGAGGACAGTTATTATTATTATTATTATTACCACCGCGTCTTACTACCCATTCGGGTTATACACACTTACGCTAATGTGTAATGGTAGGGTGATTGTGAGATGAAATGGAGGACCTACAGTTTAACTTAGTATCCGAACCACAGTGGAGGCCTGGCATTCCACACATTCACAAGATGTCTTGTCAGAGGTGAAGGAAGGGGTTTGGCAATCAGATAAATCTGTGCCGGTACCGAGGATTGAACGACTTGTTCTTATTCATAATTAATGTATTTCATTTTAGAAAACATTCAAAGGTTGAGAGTAAGGAACGTTATTTAATATAAGATATAAGACCTAGTTTTAATTACAAAATGTATAAGTCAAAATAGTGATCGTTTAAATAAAATTAATAAAGTAATTTCAAACCTAACATTGGAATGAAGATGTTTGATTAATAATTATAAGTGTTTTACATACAAAAACTAAGTGTAAACATACAATTATACACATAAGATATTATGATGGGGTATTAAAAGGTTATGAAAGTGAAATGATAATAAAGTTATCTGGATTTTTTAATTCAATCATATAAAACTCTTAAAATTAATAAGTTAAAAACAAATAACAAATATATCTTATTGAATTCACAGGTGATCTTGTATAATCCAATGTGTCATAAATTTCTAAACAGATTTACTTTTCCAGACTTGATTTAGGTTATATCATATTCAATATAATTGCTTAATAATTATAGTGAATCTGGAAATAAATTTAAAAGTTAAGATAATATAGATTGGATATGAAATCATTTAAAGCTTAAACAATACTATGTCATAACACATTAAGATATTAAAATTTAAATTAATAAAGATTGGATGTGAAATTAATTATATTTATATTAAAATATGTTTTCTCAGGTACGTAATAAAACTTACTAAAACTAGAAAGTTGGATAACTAATAAGTCATATATTACTAAGTTTACTATAAAAACTTTAAAATTTAAGATAATTAAATTAATAATCACATAATTATTACAATCGTGATTTAGGTTATTTGCTATTGAAATGATAACTTATTATTTGCTAATATAAATATATAAATTTTAGAAATATAATATTGGTACAATTATAGCTCATACAAATCAAGTTATGTAACAGAACCTATTCCCAAAACCTATTTTTAAAACCAACAAGACATATTACGTTGGGAAGTCACTATTAACATTTGTAAGATCCAAGATAATAAAGTTTAATTACAATTAAAAGGAATTACTGACTATAATAATTACTCAGGTTATGTTACACAGTTCATAATACAATGATTTGTAATTGATTATATTTATTGAATTTGTAGTTAATGGATGAAATTCCAAAGTTTTAATCTGATGAATTAGTTCCCCGCTACTTGTTTGTAATAAGTTGACTTGACAGTCTGTCTCCATCATAGTTTTTTCTCTGTATTTTGGCAATTTATTGGGTGGTTCCAGGCTGGGGAAAGGACATGAATCCACTGACGTCACACGTCAATCCAATCATGTGATCCTCCCTTCCTTTCCCCTACCTGCCTCTCTCAGTAATTGTACAGGATCAGTTTATCTGGGAGCGGATATTGAAAACAACTATTGGTGGTATATCTCTGGTGGACGCTATTCGTCCGGTTATCATGTAAGAAATAAATTCCCATTTGGCTCTTGTATTTCAAAATACTTTACAGAAGTTTTTCATAGCTTCTTCGCATTTTCTTTATTATTCAAAATTGCTGATATAGAAAGTAGGAAACAAAACGGGATTTAATTTATAATTATTATCAGAGAAATGCAAATAAAAAGACATGCATATGTAAAGTTTGCAAAATAATATTATAAACTCCACGATATAAGTAGAAATAAAAACTTAATTGATAAGTTACTAAGCTTATCAGTAAGCCTGTGTGCATTAATTATTTATATAGTCAATAGGTAACAAATAAGGACATTTTCCTGGCCCTTGTTACTGACAAGATGTATAAAATTAATTAATTTAAAAATTAAAAGTAGCGTCAAGTGACAATAACAAAAATCCTAGGTTCAAGTTCAAAATGTGACCTTCACACACCCCAAGTTTCCATCCACCTTTCCTGCACTTTCTTACAAATATAGTACAATTATCACATAAAGAGAAAATATATTTTCTTTATCCATTCACACCCTATGTACATTTCCTGTCCTTTCTTAGTGTCCTATTATTCTTTACTAATTTACTTTCTCTCACTTTTGTGTTTTTGGTTTTCTCTTTTAGGAAGTTGTGTTGCAGGTTAAACACCTCCTCCTGATGAGTTCTGACCAAAAGAAACCTAGATTGGGGGAGTGGACGGTAATGATCAACTTTCTTCTAGAGGCAGCCACTAACCCTTTATCCAATGCCAGTGAACTGTGGTGTTCTTTTCGTTGTAAAACAATATTGTGATGATTCTATCAACCTTTAATGTAACTTTTTCCAAATATAATACAATTACCTCATAAAGAGAAAAGAGTTTTCCTGGTAGAGATAGATATATTATATAATTATAAATTATATATATTTATATTATTCCTAAAGGCATTACTAAGGGGAAGGTACCAGAGCTGTACAAAATGTTAAGATTTTGACTTATAAACCATGATACACACATTTAACAAATAATCGTGATTTAAATTTGTGTATTAATATTTTTGTAAAAATGATATTTAAAGGATTATATGGGATTTTTATGCCAAAATGAGGACTTCTCAAATACATTGGGGGCAGAATTGTGCTAATATAAAAATGTCCTACAACTTTCCAAGGAAGAAGTCAGAAGACTCTTACACCCTTTTTATTCTAAAACAATGGTATGTTAAATAAATGTTTGTAATCAATTGGTTAGATTAATTATACTTATAAAGCAATTGTTATAAATCTTGAAAGTGTATTAATCCGAGATATACAGTCTATACGGTAAAGTTGTAATCAAACCTGAGATCTAAATAAATGACTGCAAGTGGTTGTGTAATTCTATATTGTAAAAACAGAAGTGAAGTGTTGTTACAAACTAGTCAAAAAATTAACCTCTGAAATCATTGAGTCAACAGTTTAGTGTGTTAAGCAAGTGGTAGCAGTTGAATGTGAAATTAATAACATTAAAATTATTTCCATTGTTTTACAAAATTGCAACATTTATTTTTATTTTGAAATGTCTCATGTCCTTGTGTTTTCCTATTCAACTTTGCAGTGTCTCGACTAGAAAAACTGTCCCCAAATGTTGGTGGTTTGAGAGTTTGTTAAGTTGTAAGGAACATTAAGGGTGTAGTGTGTTGAGAGGATGTAATGAGAAGAGGACAACAGGGAGAGTTGTTCTATAGGTGTGTAGGAGACCTGCTATGGAGAGTTGTTCTATAGGTGTGTAAGAGACCTGCTATGGAGAGTTGTTC